>JAHPZR010021029.1:7500-27500 GCA_019787425.1 Platygyra sinensis | reverse complement strand
TACTGTAGGTCTATTGGAGTAACTGCAGAATACCCAGCCTCTCGAAGTTTTCCATGTATGCTAGGTACTCCTTAAAAACCTGGATATCCAGCTACAGCTGTACGCAGTTTAATTTGTTTACATGTAGTGTATTTCTCTTTTTCACATTAATTTTTTAGAATGTGAAAGAGACACATTTATCGCTATGTGGCTGCATGGCATGTAGCCACATAGCCACTGTTTCATGAAGTGTTTTTGAGTGGCCAGGTAAAGCATGTACATATAAAACCCAAGCCAAAATTACTCAGTACTAACAGCCTGATCATTGTTGCTCTTTGCCTTGTTCACCCTGGGAGTAGAATACCATGATTACAAGAAGGTTCAACAAGCTGGGAAAAGCAAACCTCAGTCTTTTCGGATCATGTGTACTTAAAGGACCCTAGTCAGCCACACCTTTGTTTTTGTTTACATGCGAGAATTTGGCTATTATATTTTATTTGGAGCCTGTCGAAACGAAAAATCACTGTGAAACTACTCAAGATAATTAAACATACCTTCAGGATCACAGCTTGCAATAAAATAATGAGAATTTGCTTCATCATGCTATATCAATAATTTTGGTGTCATCGAAAATGGCGGAGGCTGACTAGAGTCCTTTAACCCTTTAGTGCCCAAGGGGTCTCCCTTTGACGAGTAAAATCGTCTTGCGTTAGACAGAGTAAAATCTATAAGGCACTATTGGGCATTAAAGGGTTAAAGGAGATAGTTTTTTAACCCTTTAGTGCCCAAGGGGTCTCCCTTTGACGAGTAAAATCGTCTGGCGTTAGACAGAGTAAAATCTATAAGGCACTATTGGGCATTAAAGGGTTAAGGCATCTGTTGACCAAGTATTGGTCAATACTCTCGGCCAATTTATCAAATGAACCGATACTTGGTTGATATGTCGGCCGAGACTCGAGCGATATATTGACCGACATCAACCGACGCGCATGTCGGCCGACACCCTGCCGATACTTCACCGCCACTTGGCGGATACTTTACCAACACTCGGCCAACACTACGCTCATTTGCTCAGCTCTCGCTACTGAGTTTTATCTTCTCTACTCAACTGAGATGGGGCTTTCAGTGGCCGTCGTCTTTCAGTCTTGGCCTTTAACTCTGGCAACATTCATGTCTTTTTCCCAGCTATGTTTTTTTCCTCGTTGTCGCTTTTGTATACAACCCTCTTACTTTCGTTTCTTATTTATTCAAGAACTTGAGCCAGCTTTCAATTTACGAAGTTATTAGTTGCAGTGCCACTGGGCCTTTCACCCTTGGTTAGGGACTTTACCCAAGGGGAGGTGACATATGTATTCCAAATGGCAGCAGTTTGAGCTACATCCTCGCTCTATCGACACACAAACCTGTTGGTAAGTTGACGGCTGCTATTTCAGCAAAACATCAGTTAACAATACCCTGATACCACTGATAGTCAACAGATACATCACCGACAGTCGACCGATACACCAGCGACTGCCGATCGCAACATATTGGCCGAGATGTTGGCGGAGTGTTGACCGACAGATCGACCGATAGTGTCAACCGATGGTCGAGTCTCGGCCGACATATCGACCGAATATTGGTCGATATATTGGCTTAGACTTGGTCAACATGTCAGCCGAGAGTATCGACAGATGCCTCAAGTACACATGATCTGTCTTTTCTGCACAAGTGTCGCTGCATGCCACTCAATGGTGTTGCCAAGTCCTGGGGTTGATATTCTTTATAAGTAAACTAGATGCCCTTGTGCGTGGTTAACGAGATACACCATCTTGTTATATAAAAGAAAAAGTACAAATGCCAACCTGCAGCTCACTTTCACCTAAACTTATCCATTCTTCCCAGTTTCAAGTTTCAGTTCAGTTACACTTATTCAAGCATAATATTGCCGTAAACACCGGCATATAAGCCGCACTCGCTGATAAGCCGCACCCCAAGTTTGGGAACTCAAATTTTGAGAAAAAAATTTGGAAAGAAATTAAAATAAATCGAAAGTGGAGTCTTAAGAAAGATGTCAGTTATGTACATTCATTGTTTCCTCTGAAAGTTTCTAATTGAACGGGCCAACCCGCACATTAACTAACATTTAAACAGAGAATACTAAAACTCTTACCTATAATTTTAGCTCTGTAATGGTATGAAAATCCAACTTAGACATAAATTTGATCTTTCTCTGGTATTTTAAATTCATTATTTTTCATTATGTCGACCGTTTCTCAATAGAATTTACATACAACAACATGAATGCTTCGGTTTTGGTTTGTTCATTCGTAGCTTATTAACCAGGCAATTGATCAGAAGTTGGGAGTACTGGGAACGATGCAGTTTACCACACGTATTTTCGCTCGCTCGTAGAGGAATTGATTTCTGTTGAAGTGAGCGGCCATCGGCGGCAATGTAAACAACTTTCTGGTGGAAAGAGATTCCCTGCCAAGTGACATTCAGCTGCTCAAGAAAAGCAACATTAAACCGGTTAATATGAACAAAAACGGCTCTTTTCACCATAGGAGCCACCAAACTTGCAAAAGCAAACATACTGTGGTATAGTCTTGTGGAGTTCTTATCATTTTGCTACACAGGTCTATTGAGATTGTAAAATTTTTGCTGAAAAATGTTAATTTATGCAAATTTATGGCATGGTCTTCAGATGTTTTCGCAGATAAGCCGCATCCCCGATTTGATACGAAAATTTTGAGCAAAAAGGTGTGGCTTATACGCCGGTGTTTACAGTAATTACAAGAATAGAAAAGAAGAAAGGCAAAAACAAAAGAGAAAAAAAAGCAAAGCTAGCTTACATGTACACTAAGCATTAAATTGAAATAGTACATAGTGGCCAAAGGAGCAGAGCTTTCAAGTTGGCCACTTCCACAGTGAGTTACTAGTGAGGGGCAGTTATTTACAGAATATACAAGGTAATCACTATCATTGGTTTTCATTCCATTTGGTAGCTATTGACTTTCATTAATCAACAATCAAACCAAGTCAAGTCAAGTCATCTTTATTTAGGCAGGGTAGCTCCATAAGCCATAGGCTGGTATCAAAAGGGGCCCTGCATAAAATAAGACTACTCAATAAAAAATTGAGAATTTAAAACTTATGTCAAAGTTAATAATGTACAAGGAGTTTAAAAATTGAATAAAAACGAAATTACATATGACTACTGCAATACTGTAATCAAAGTGGCTATGAGCCACTCAACTTGGAAAAAGGATCATTTCTAAGGGAAAGTTTGTTTATATGACAAGGGGGGATGAAGATTCTGAAACTCGAAGCTTAAAATTTTAGCAGCCCCCCTCGTTAGCGGTTCAATTTTTTAGGAGCCCCTCCCCCCTTTGGTAGTAAAAACTTCAGAGCCCCTCTGCTAGCCCAACAATTTTTTCAGAGCCCCCCCCCTTTGGGTGTGTAAAAATTTTCAGAGCCCCCCCTTTATATCTTCACCCCCCCCCCCCAACACCTCTTGTCATATTAAATGAACTTTCCCTAACCAGTGACAATTTTGATGACACAGACTTGAGGTCAGTTTAATCCGAAGGTTAAGTTAAGTTAAAGCCCACTGGCATTGTTAAGAAATAGAGGTGCAAAATGCAACGGTAAGAGAGTAAACGAGATGTAACACTGTTGAACACATTCACAAAGTTATCATTATCTTCATTTTGCAAGGCGATATTAATTAAATGGCTTTGAAGTCAACTGAGAAAAATACCCAGAAAAGGTCATTTAAATGTATGAGCAGGCACTTTTGGTAAATGAGCTATTTTCTGAAAAGAGACTTCTATAATTACAGGTAGCTTCTGTTTATAAAAAACATTTGTACCAGAATTTATTCAATGTAGAGCATTTCTGCAATAAGATATTGAGTACATAGGTCAGAATTCAAAGAACAACTAACTTTACACAGTGCAACTGACCATGAAACGGCCTTCAAAACCTGGGGGGGAACTCCTATATGCAAAGTTGATCAATTTTCGTCGTCTCGGGTACAAATCAAGGATTTTGGTCTCACTTACGGTGTTGATGTTGAAACATCACCATTTTTAGCTCTCAAAGTATCGTTTAGGGTGCACTAGAAGAAATAATAATTAAAAGAAACCTTATTTATTAATTTCGTAGTTTTCAGGCTTGATTTCTGCTGATCTCTCGATTATGCAAGTCGGGTCTACAAGTGCTCACGGGATCCTCTCTTGAACAATACCTACATTTGGTAATCGAACCCATTCCGTTTTAAGTGGTATCTTTTACAGGTATAATGCAGCTCAAGTAACATCCACATAAGTCTCCCGTAGGAGTTAAATACAAATTTCCCCAAGAGCATTCCTTGTGGCTTTTTCATATGGGAGCTCCCCCGGGTTTCCAAATGTCTAACAGGAAGTGAAGGAGTGATGGAGTAAAATCGGGCCCACCACAACAACTTGGATAAATTTTTTTCGAGTAAAAAACCATTTGCATTTCTAAAATAATTATATAACAATGCCACTAGGAAAAACCAAGTTGTTTTTTGCATACGCAATATCTCGAAAATGAAACAAACTTTAGCAGAAAAACTATTTGATACTGCTACATGTAGGTATACCTAAACAAAACTGTATGCAAATTGTGGAGTGTTTTCAACAAAGTTCACTTTTGAGCAAAATACGTTATTGCCCTTTCTCCACCAAGCCCTTCAGATAAACAAAGTCGGTGTTTGTTATCACAAACCAAGCCGATCCTTTGAACATTATAATAAACCAAGGCAAGACTTTGACTTATAACAAAGGCTCACCTCGGTTTATTATAACAAAGGATCAGCTTGGTTGATCATAACAAAGGCCCAGGTTTATTTATCGAAAGGGCTTGGCGGAAAAAAGGGCATTAGGGATGTTTATCAAAAGTGAACTTTGTCGAAAACGCTCCAAATTTGGCATGCAGTTTTCTTTAGGTATGTTAAGCAATGTCCCATAGTTTTTCCGCTAAAGTTTGCTTCGTTTTTTTAGATATTGCGTATACAAAAAGCCACTCGGCTTTTCCCAGTGTTATCTATATAATTATTACTATAACTACTATAATAACTGTGTGCATAATGTCATGATGTATACCATTATACAAATTATGTAAATTAACAGTACTTTTTTTTTTGTTTCACGTAGCTTCTTCAGCAGTGCAGACCTGGTGATGACACAAAGCATGATGCTTCAGAAGTCAGTAAAGAGGCTTACACCCAATCACTTAGTATCATGGGCGAGAAACTGAAGCAGAGAGCTGAAGCCAATACACACCCATTTGCAGTAACTCAACCTGTGGCCTTTTCAGAAGAAATGTTAAGGCAGTTTGATTCCTTTCCAACAGCAAGAAAATACCTTCAAGCTTACAAACTGCTGAAGGAAGGCCTTGAAGTTCTTTTGAAAAGCAACTTTACTGATGCAAGAGGAATTTCTCTGCTAGCTCATGGATTCTTAACTGAGAATTCTATACTGCAAGCATTTCCTGAAATATTACTGCTACCCGACATTCTTCAGTTTTGTGAGGAAATTTTACTCAAAAATCCCTGTTTTTTCGAAGGACTTCTTCTGTCTATTGTTTTGTCTGGTTATGAATCAAGAGGAAAATTTTGTGAGGAAAATATCAAAACTGACAAAAAAAGATTGATGGGCTTCACAAACTTAATTCACTATATTGAAAAGGCTGAACCTAATAGCCTTCCTTCTGAAGAACCCTTTGAGTTTGATAAGAATTACAGCAGCTGGCTTCATGTTTTGTACTGCCACAAGGCGGCAATTTACACTATTGCAGAAGCTTCTGGAAAAGCGGCTGAAGTTTTTGAGAATTCCCTTAAATGCTGCCCATCTTATTGTGAATCCAAAAGGGGACTTGGGGATAACTTAATGTATCTTTGCAGTGAAACTTTGGAATGCAATCAAGATGAACCCATAAAGTTGCCACCTAAATGTTACAAACAAAGACGTAATGACAGAGAAATGTCAAAATATGATTCTTGGACTGCAGAAAAATTGAGAGAGACTGCGGTGAAAGTGTTGCAGGAGTATCTTGTGGAGGCACCACAGTGTGCTAAAAACTACCCAAGTGCTTGTTATAATCTTGCATTCTGTGCTCTGTTAGGCAAAAACATGAGTGAATTCAGAAAGTATTATGAACTTGGCCAAGATGTAGAAGAGAAGAGACTTCCTTTCTTTAATCCTGTTGCTCTGCCTGTGAAAGATATGTTGTCACCAGTTTACCAACTTTTAGCTAATGTAAAGCAACCTGTTGGTTGTGGCAACAAGGCTTGCACCAAGAAAGTTAAGAAGAGTGACCTAAAATGCTGCTCTCGCTGTGGGAAACAAAAGTACTGCAGCAAGTAAGTAGAGAGCTTGAAAAAGAGCAGAAAATATCCAGGGCTGTTTTAGTTTATTATATATGTATTTCATTTTCTACTTTATTCATAATTTCCATGATATGATACTAGGGTCTGCCGGATTATGCTCGAAAAATAGAGTATTATGCTTTCAGGCGTCACCCATGAAACCAGGGTATTATGCTCAAAATTATGCTCGGCTGGAGGTATTATGCTCAAGTTATGCCGGACTAAAATGACACTTCCACCCCACTTCCCCCCTCCCCCTCGCCCTCCCCCCCCCCCATAGCTCGTACCCATTAATATTCCCAGTCTTTCAATTTTGAAAGAATTGCTAGACAATAATAATTATTCAGTTAAACATTTCATGAGCAAGGGCCAATAATGCAAATCCACACACTATATACAAGCTCGGAAGCCTGGGAAAATGCACTGGGTACGAGTCTAAGGTATCAAGTTCCAAAAGTATTCCCCCTTTCATCAACTTTATACATTCTAGAGCAAGTTGTTGGCAAAATTTGCATACACCTCTCACAGTTTTCAGAAACAGAGGCATTATGCTCCAAAAATATTAGCATTTATATGCCAGCATTATGCCTGATGCTCCAGATATAGTATTATGCTCAAAATTATGCCGGAATAATCTGGCAGACCCTATATGATACCAGAATTTCATTTAGTATAGAACACACCCTCTGTGGTTAGATTTATAGCTACTTAGCTGTGTTTAAGTTTCTTCAAATCAACTGCCTGGTCAGTTTCTAATTTATCCTAAGTAACTGAGGTGTACCCCTCAGAAGCCCCCTTAACAAATATGCTACCTCCTGGCTATGAGGTAGAATATTACTTAAGGGTTACACTGAGTTCTTCCTGGCCCACTTTTTTTGTTTTGTGAGTGGGAAGGGGCGAGGTGGAAAATTTTTGTTCTTTTAAATTTAACAATCTTATGATACTTTCTTTGGCCTTCAACTGTTTATGTTGTAGAGGCACTCCAATGACTTTTTGCCTCCCCTGGTGGGGTTTCTGTCAAACCTTTAAAGATCTCACTAGATTTATTACAAGAGGGGTATTATTAACTAAAGAAAAGAGAACATTTTTACACACAATAACAAAAGCAACCATCCATAAAAAGTAACATTACCGACTCAAACATTCAAATCAAATAATGTAAGGTTCTCAGGAGTTTCACTAACATTTTCAGTACAAGGGCAAGTGGTATTCACAGACGGGCAAAACCATTTTAATTGAACGTTTTTGTGAGAGAAACTTTCCACTAGATTTTCACACCAGGCGGGCAAAATCAAACAAAATGGACATGTTTTTTGGGTAAGAGGGGGAAGGAACCCAGGAGTGAATTGGGAAGGAACTCTATATCATGGAAGGCGGGAGAACAGGATAGGAAGTGCAAAACTTTTGTAATAATATGCTATGTAACAATAAGAAACCATCAAGAGGTTTGAACCAGTTGAGTAAGGAAAAGGCCCACGAGCAGGCTATTATGTGCTGCAACATGACTAAAGGTGAAGTCGCAAGAGATGAGTGTGCAAACTAAGAGTACCAGTGAGAGGCCTGGCTTGCTCTGCTGTGCATGAGAGCCTGCTTGGGGCTGAAAGCCATATGGGATGCCCAAGTTCAGCACCACCTGCCCCTTTGCCACTATGTTGGAGAAGCATGTGTTCCAGCTAGGGTAATTGTGCCAACTATTTTAGTATTCATGTGTTACTGTGGTCTTGTATATCAGACAGAAGGTTTCTCAATTTATTTAATCCCAGTATTCTTATTTGAAGGGATTTGTCCAATTTTAGTTGATAAAAGGATACTTCATCGTAAAGAAAGCTTGAATCCTGTATATTACACTGCCATAAAACACTCCAGAAAATTGGGAACACTTGAGAAGTGCTGAAAGACTCACCTGCCACTTGTTTTCTACATTTTTAGGCTTCTTCCAGTATTAAATTAGGAGCTATGAGTAAATGTAACTGCAACCGGGCTTTCTGTCATGAGGAACAGAAGGAGGAGGGGGTTTTTGTATGACATATGAGGGGCTTATTTTCAGAGGGTATTGAATTTTATAGGAGATAGAGCTACACTTACAAATTTTCTTTCTCTACAGAGACTGTCAGGTGGCAGACTGGAAAAATCACAAAGTTACTTGTAGTACTTCCAAAGGACCCAAGGCAAAGAACAGACGTGTCTAGAGTTTGTCAGTTATGGTACAACAAAATGTGATTGTAAACAAATTTTTGTCTGTGCGAGAAGGGCGACTCGCCCACTGTGTACATGCTTTTAAAGATAAAAAATGCTTGTCACTTTGCAAGTTAAAATGTTAATGAAAATCATAAACTCATACATCTGGTTCATCTCGGATATACCCCATTTCAAATAAGAACCACCAATTAACCATAATTTTTATATTACCACAGTGCCATTAAGATCAAAATTTTCATTCATCTTAGATTTTCTGGAATTTGTTTTACTGTAACCATTTTAGCTTGATGTAAACAGATGAAGAGCCATCTTGTAGATTTGTGGATTGTTATTATTGTAAACTCAACTGTTTCCACGCTCTTTTGATCGGGGAATGACTATTGCCACCCAGCCCTGCACACGTTAGCAATAATTATTCATTTAGTGTTTTTGCTCAGATCAAGAAACCAAAACATTTGTACAACCTCTAATCAAATCAAGCCCAGTAAAGGTGTTGTGATAAATACTTATAGACCGAGTTAGGTCAGGTCAGACGGGAAAATATGGCTCTCGGTCAAAGTGCACGGACCTTTGCGTTGGCCCCCTCAGTCAGTCAATTAACATGTGTTATTGACCAAGTTTGTATGATAACGATGGCTGGATATTGGCCGAAATCTGCTCTCGGCATGTTTATGGATTAAGACGCAGTTGGGGTCTGTAAACACGCCATAATAACCAAAGTGCTCTTTGGGCAAACTCGTGAATGAAACAGATGAATGAAATGATGAACGTAATTTTGTCCATGAGTGGTAGTTGTTTGTGAAAGTACCAGAAACATTTGGAAAGCATGCGTGATAACTTAAACTAACTTGTGATTGCATTGGACGTGAGAAGAATGGCACCTGACTGTTAACGAGGGACATTTCTCTCTTTCTATCGTGGTCAAAAATATTCTCTCTTCCTCTTGAGGTCACAGGCTCTTCATCTTGGATCCTTCGGGAAAAATCTTTAAACATCTATTATCAGCAAATACTAATTCTTTTAAGCGTTGAAATATGGCTTGTCAATACGTCATTGACTATAATGTAAAATTTTAGTTATCTTGTATTTTTAGTGAGGAAACCTAAGTTTACAAGCCCTGTGGTTTTTATTAGGCAGGGTCGGAAATTAACTTTTTTAGGCAGGCACCAACTGGCGACTGACCTTTTTTTTTTCAGTCGCCAAATGGGAAAATGTGGCGGCCAGCTGTGAAATTCTGGTCGCCAGTGCAAAATTTGCAGTCGCATTGGCCACCAAGAAAGCGCAATTTCGGACCCTGTTAGGTTCCCTCGCCATTTTTTTTACTCTAGTTGTTTTGCATACTAACAATTGTAATTTCTAAGTATCATTTTATGGCAATTAAAATTAATAAAGTCGAGATTTTCAGTACTTGGTATGCGCTTGGGGACGCGTTTGAATGAAGCTCAGTTGAACGCAACGCATTTTTCAGGTGCGATTTCAAAATGGCATAGTGCGAGTATTAAGTATTTCTGCCCCCTTGATTTCGAAATATTAGTTATTGGAGTTCAAAATTGAAAGAAATGCCATACAATACTAAACCGGCAAAGAAGTTGACATCAAGGTCTTCAGGTCATTCCTCATATTTGCATTGCGCATCCTTTCTGCGCATAATTTATGGTGTCATTTAGCGCGCCCTCGTGCACTCGCACACTGAAAACAGGGCGGATTTGCCCTGATATCGAGCTCTGACAGTTGAAAAATGGCTATAGCTCACCAACCAGCACGGGCACCCCAACTTTTTAGTGCAGAGTGCACTATTGGGATGGTTTGGGGGTTGACGCCGCTAACGCACTATGGCCATAAAACACTAAGGCAATAAGGTGTAAACTATAATGTTTGTTTAATTAATTAATTGCAATTAATTAGCAATTAATTATTTAGCCTTGTTTTGAGCGGGTGGGGTAGGTACCTTTGATTGCTACGTAAAACGTACCATACTTACATAAGTTCTTTCGTAACATCACAAAACTATATGGTTCCAATATTCTCTTGTTATCCTTGTGGTACTATTCTCTTAAGAACAAAAGCGATTTACACGAAGCGCATGCGCAGATGCGCAGATTGATTAGCGTTAGTGTTAACTATATGTTGGGTCGATGTATTTCATACACAATTATGGTCAATTATACACAAACGTTTAGTGCTTTTCCTTGCGGTTGAACACAGTATGTAAGACGCATGCGCTCTAGCATTGTCAGCATGATACAATCCGTTTTCGAGTTCAGATTCACGCGTACGATACCACACTCTGGTCTTAACGGCCAATAGCAGTCATATTTCGGGTAATATCAGTTCCCCCTTTTAGTGCAAAGAACGCTTTTGTGACAGCGTATCTTTTGGAATCATCCCTTGCTCGGTTCAAAAATGCCGTGTGCTGTTTTCAAACTACTTCGTGTTTGCCAAGCTTTAAACAGGGAAACGAATGGACCTTCTCAGTCGCTTGTTTACTTTCTCTCCTATGAAAGAGAACAAGAAGTTCACAAATGTATTTACCCGAAACACTTCCGAGTTAACGGCATCAAGTATTACTGTAGACACTGTGGCACTCATGCACGGAAACCGCAAATAAATTTAGTCAGTCTTTGAGGGGGCGCATTCACCTATGTAGGACATAATATCGGTCAAGTTGAAACGCTTCTCAGTTGTATAAATCGATATCGTTGTGTATTTTGAACTGGTTTACTGTTAACACCATCGGTGGCAACCTAATAAGATCGTGCTATTCCGAGACACGACGTGACTATTTGACAATTAAATTAGTAATTGTTTATTATATATTAAAGACATGCGCTCGTGGGTTCAAATCCCATCTGGGACTCGGATTTTTTCCGAGCTCTCCATAAATTCAATAATTGTTTATCAATGATATGAAAATTTGACTCTTGATTGAAACAAAATCATTCCTCTTCCAATTTTTTCATAAGTAAATAACATCATTTCATTTTTCTCAGGAAAAAAGCGAGCATATCTTCTTTGTATGTTTTTCAGAAAACAAGGGTATCATGTTACACACTTTGCGCGAAAAACGAAAGTATCAAGTTACAAGCGTTGGCGTTGAAAAACTAAAAGTATCACGTTTGCTAGTTCAACGTATTAATGAATTTAGAATGAACGAAATTCCACGTAAAGCACCACAGTAAAATTTAAAACCGTCTTGACAAACAGCAATTGTAAGTTATTTTTTAGGCCTTAAACTAACAAGTTACATACAGGCAGCAGATGACTCAAAACGTACTGACAGTCCTGCATAACACTCTGCACTATCTGAGATTGTCTCACTAGTTTCCAGTCATTGTAATCAACTTATCATAAACTTTGCTTGAGAGAAAACTAATCTGATTTCTATTGCTGAAAATTGAATAAATAAAGAAAATAGCAGATACATTGTGGTCTTTTCAATTTGCCGTTAGGTAACCATGTCAAGAAATTTCGTTCAAATTTTAATCAAGGATTCAGCTTTCTGTCTAATTCAATCTTAAAATGTTTATTTGTGTCCGACACAGCGTATTGACTGTAGTTTAATGCATGTTCTCATAAGTCTCGGTCACAAAAATTTACAATTATTACTGGGAATGTGTTCTTCTAATAAGCATTAAGGAGGCTCGAAAGGGTTTTTAGGTGCGCGCGCTATCTACACACGCCATAACTAAGATGCACGCGTCAGCTGAATCAGTATTAAAATCAGCACACCGGAAGTTAATGCTGCGTAAAATCGCGCGAACCGGAAATAAAATCTGCGGAAAACATTTGTTTTTAGCTCGAAAGTTTGCTCGGTGACCTATTTTTTTTTTTTGCATGCACGCACCATTAACGATGGCATTTCAGACATAGAAGTTTCGGGGAAAACTATCTAGTGGAATTTTCTGTAAGCCATAAAACGCGTTTTCTTTAAACATATTTAATTCTACTAGATAAATTTTTTCCATACCGTCTGAAAAGTTAAAGAACTCAGGGAAATTTCCAACAATGAAATAAAAATGGTAGGTCACCGAATTAGTTTCTGAGATAATTTACGAAAACTGAAATTTAGAGGACGCTTTTGTGGATCTTGTGCGTTGCCATGGTAACTGATATGACGTCACAAGTACTCTTAAAGTATAGCCCAACAATAGAGTTGCAAGGAGACATAGTTTGCCCACACCATTAAACATCCTTCTTTGTAATCTTCCATCGTTTCACAAACAATATAGCAACGAAAAATCCTTTCGAGCCTCTTTAAATAATGCTAAAATAGGGCATTTTCAATGCCTCGGTGCTCCTTAAGGAGCATGGGCACCCCCTTTTTTATTTCAAAATTGAAGTTCTCATATGAAAAATATTCAGTGGACAAAGTTTGAACGAAAATCTATTGTCACTTTTATTTCAGAGGAATTACCTTAACAGTTATGAAGTCCAGTTTGAAATATTACGTAGTATAATAATATACATGAAAAAATTACTTGATTCTGATTGGCTGAGAGCAGTGCAGTTCAAGTGTAACACCAGTGCACATTACACATGGTATAAATTCTGGACTATGATTGACTGAAAGACAAAAGGAAATTTACTAAGACTGATATCACGTAAAATGATGACGAAAAGTTCGTGCAGAAGCTTTGAATGACAAAAAAATGGCTTCAAGAAAAATCTTCCGGCACTTCCTCTGTAGGGAATTGTATTCAGCGAGTTGTAGGCTCAGGTCGGCTCAGATTCCAAATTTACGAAGTATTTAATGAACTTACCACGTAATCTGGAGCATACAATAAACGGCGAATCATAATGCCTAAAAACGGTGAAGAAAGTGGACTGAAATCTTCAAAAACAGCAGCAAGGCTGACCTAAATTCTCAAACCCGGCAAGAAAATACAACAAAGATGAAAATCTGGAAAATTACGACAACGAAGTTCAAATGCACGCGCGAGCACATTCTGGGCCATGATTGGCTAATAAAAATCACGTGAGATTAAGGCGCGGACAAAACTGAGAGGTGAGTTCAGAGTTCGTAAAGTTTAAAACATCCTACACGCAATTTTTTTCATATTAATATTATTAAGTAATCAAACGGTTTTTCTCGTTCAATTTGGAATTAATTTACACTTGCGAGTTTTTCAAAAAGCTGAAATTGCACTCGCCGAAGCGGCTCGTGCAATTTCAGCTTTTTGAAAAACTTGCGCGTTTAAATTAATTCCAAATTGAACGAGAAAAACCGTATGATTACCTATACTAATTGTCTATTGTCGGCTATTACTCAACATTTTGGCCTGGCTGTACATTGGTGGAGAATAAAAACTCAACCCAGTGACTCGGGCCACGGATTGAACTGGGTCACTCAGGACGGTAAGGGCAGAAACGATTATTCCCTGGCAAACGTCGGTATTTGGAAGTCTTCAGTGATAAATTGGCACATTCGGCCAGTCGGCACGCAGACACTTGTTTTGTTGATTATACTTTGGGGCTGATTATTCTTTGAATGTCCTAAGTAGGGGCTTTACCACTCTTGATAAGGAGCCAAGTGGTCAAGGAAAACTGTCAGCTTCTCTCCTTGCTCAGCGAACATGGCCCAGAAAAAGGCTTTCTTACTTGTGAATTTGTTTAAAGCTCCAAGGACCCCGCATTCCATTATTACGTTGAAGATGTCTGGACTTTGAATGTGGCAATCTAAGGTGAAGCTTTTGTCATAAGCACTCATCAACTGCAGTGGATGGCTATTCAGAGTTTGTGTTTGAACCTTTATGATGAATTTCTCGCGAGTGTTGCGTTTGAGCTTAGGCCCCTCTCCAAGACCTTTTAAATGAGTGCCAAAGATAACTATTTTAAATGGGTACCGTTTTCGTCCGTCTGATTTCAAATCAAGAACAGAAGTGTCGTCAGAAGTGTCGACTGTTACAGAATAGCGACCTTTGAGGGCAAAACATAATGTCTTATGTGTGGATTCGTGTTTACTTTGACATTCCTTACTGCAGTAAGATGCTATGTGACAATTGGAGCACATCATGAGGCGTTCTACGTCATTTCTTGACCGATGGCAATACGTGCAACCGCTGTAAAGTCGTGCACCAACTTCTCTGGGATAATACATGCCTTCTTTGTTGTTAAACTCCTTGTTTGCGCTCACAAAGGGAGGAATGGAATAATACTTCTTTTCTCCAAATAGAGGACGTTGTGCATCATTGGCTTCTTCATTTGTTTTGCTGCAATCTCTTTCAAAGGCTTGATACTCGAGCCATGGGCCACTATGATCGCGAACAATGTTTGATTCCAAATGAACCCTTCCTGAATAATTCACACCAATAAAAATGCCACCACATTTATTGCCCGAAAGGACATTTCTTGCTATGTGAGCTGACGTTCGCCTTTGAGCAAAGATCCCCCAGAATCCATTCTCAAATATCTTGTTGTCACTGATAATCATTTGAGAATTGTTCTCCAGACAAAGACCAAAGGCCCTGTTGTGATGCACTTCGTTGTTTCGTATCACAATCTTGGTCCTGTTTTCGACAACATGAATGCCTTGTCTTGCATTTTCGAAGATCTTATTACCATCGATGTCACATTCCCCTGCATCTGGACCAATCAAGACGCCGTGATAACTATTGTCAAATATCCTGTTTTCGGAAGCAATGAGTTCCCCACCTTCCCGTGCTTGTAAACCAACCCGATGGTTCTGGTGCACTTCACATTTCTTGACCAATAATCGAGAACCTTTGCCAACAACGAGAGCGCCTCCACCACCACAGTCACGAATAACACAGTTTTCAATTAATGTAGAGCTTCCATTCACACTTTGGACTCCAGAAAGACCACGAATACCTGAAATTGACCTCTCCTCTCCAAACTTGTTAGTCCGATCGCAAACAGGCTCTCCCAAAGATGCCGCTATACACCCTGGACCTCCATTACATTCTGGATAGTCCTTACAACCTGTTTCACCTCCTGAAATCTCACACTGGTTGACGTGAAGAGCTCCCTTCTTGCCTCCGCAAATCAGGGCAGTGTTCCCTCTGGGAAAAACGATGTTCTCAAAGTAACACCTGGCATCTGTAATAGAACAGTTTTCTGTGCAAGTCACAACAGTTCTGGGCCCTAGCCCTACAATCTGGAGGTCAGTCAAGATAACAAAGAAAGGCAAACTATAATCTCCCTCGTGCAATAACAAGGTCTCGTTTCTTTGTGCTGTCATCAAAGCAAATGTAAGTTGCGTTTCATCGGCTACTACTCTTAGGCGCAACTCCGTAACTTCTGGAAACATCTCACACAACTTCCTGTCCCAGCGAAGATTGGGATCAAAATGAACGGCCACTGCTAACGCTGCCTGTGTCTGCCCTTTTAGTTGAGTAGATCCACTTCTACCTTGTAGCTCCCGAAGAGCCCAAGCCTTGCGTAGCAATGCCTTGCTGTAGCATGGTTCCAAAGAAAGGCAATGTCGACAGTCATCTAGAGCATTCTGTGGCTGGCCAAGCTTCAAATGGCAAAGCGCCCTGTTGCAGAACAGTCGATAGTCCCCGGACGACAAAGCAATGGCGCTGGAGTATAGATCTAATGCCTCTTCAAACCTATTACTTTTTACTGCAAGGTTTCCTTTTTCTCTGAGCTTGACGGCTTCCTCCTCCCTCTCATTCCGAGAGAAATCTGCTTCAGTCATGTCGTGTTCAGGAAGAGGCTGTCTCATACAACAAGATATCAGCTTGTGGTACCTGACTTTCAGGGGTACATCGATGAAGTAATGTGGCAAACTGGGACCTTCCCCTGAGGATGACTTTTGCAGGTTGACTAGGAACTCCAGTTTCATTTCTTGCATTGCCTGAGCCTTGACTTTCTCTTGAGAGACACTGAAAAATATCGCTGCCTCATTGAAGATGCGCACGGTTTCTTCTGTGTATAGCAAGGTGGGGACCGATTCTTGATGTTTGGTCGAGAAGCTGCACAAATGCTCCTGCAAATAGGTGGCATGCGAGGCCAACTTTCCCCACAGCTGCAGCGAAGGAGGATTCTCCACGCTAAAAACAGCATCCTCAACAAAACTTTCGCACACCTCTGCCGGTGAACGTGTGTTGACTAATGCGTGGTGAAGGACACGCACTGCACAAGTTAAAACGCCTAACTCAGTTTGTTCCTTCTCCATATCACTTCGAATGACTTCTTGCACCAGACGATGCACACGAAAGGAGTGTGTCCCGTATCTTTGGAAAAGGGAGAACTTAGTAAGAAGACACACTATCTCGGCCTGGTCACACAAATCGCTAATGGCTTCAGTATCATCCACTTTGTTGAGGCCTTCATTGATCACTTCATAAGGAATATCGTCGGGGCCAAGAAAGGCGGACACTTTCATTACAAGAGTCGGGATTTCTCCAAGTTCCATCTCTTTTGAGATTTGACTGATGTGGTCAAAATTCAGCGACCATGTAGTGTGGATAGCCAAGCGTTGAGGTGAGGTGTTTTCCACCAGATTCCGGGCTTTCTTCTTTTTCAGGAGAAGTAGCTTCTGCTTTCTATATTTTTTCACGTACTCTTTTATTGGTTGATGAAGACATCTTATATAAGCTGCAGCTTGATCGAGTGCTAAAGGAAGCCCACCAAGCTCTTGCACCAGCTCACGAATCTCACTGTCGTCCTCTCCAGTTGCCCCTGTTCGCATTCGCAGAAACTGAATCCCTTCTTCATCTGTCAAGCATTTTAACTCAATGCAAAAGTTTTCTTCGATTCCCGTTTCTTCTCCAATTTCCGTTGCTTCTCTCCTTGTGGTTATGATAATATGACCATGCGCCGCTTGTTTCCAGTGGCCAGTGAGCAGCTTTCGCATGTCTGCAGACATTTCAATCTCGTCAAGATTGTCAACGACTAAACACCACAACTTTTCGCACCTTATCAGCCATTCGAGTGTTCCTGACAAGACATTAGAAAAATCCTTTTCAAGAGTTCCTAATTGGCGCGCCATCTCGTTGAGGGATATTTGAAAAAGATTGTTGTTCTCCCCTGAAATCCAAAAAATTCCGCCTGGATATTCCTCATTCTCTTTTTGCCGCCAGAGGAACTCGACAGCAAGAGATGTTTTTCCCACACCCCCGAGACCACAAATCGCTATCTCAGCACAACCATTCTCGATGTTTTTCACCTGCTTTGCAATTGCCTCTAGCTCGGTTTCGCGACCATAAAAACATTGATTGCGACTGGGTATTTGAAAAAATTCAACGTTGGCTGTTGCATTTATATTGCTCTCTTCTAAAGCTTTAAGTCGAGAATCTAACTGATTTTGCTCGATTTCCAGGCCCTCAACTTTCGAGGTTAGACTGTTTTGTTCCGCTTTCAAAGACGTGACAGTTGTCTCTAGGTCGCGTTGCTTTTCGTCTAACCGGGCAATGTTCTCTTCATTCGTATCTTGGCGTTTTTCAATGTTGGTTAAGCTGTTAGAGATATCTCCAATCGCACCTGACAAGGCTTCGTTTTTCTCTAATTGTTCCTTTCGCTCTACCTCCCTTCGACTCTCAATGTCGGTTATACGCTTATCAAATTTACTTATTTCATCTGTAACACCCTGAAATGCTGCGGTTATCTTCTTGGCTTCATCAGCACTTGATTTCTTGATGGCTTCGAGGTCCTGGTTTAGATTAGTAACTTCGGCACTTAAGAGACTCATTAAATCTTTATCCACCGGGTGTCCCATGCACAATATCAAGCCTATCAAGGAAATTAATGAATAAATATGTCTGATACACATACCAATTACTGTCGACAAGCCAGAAATCACCTGACTATTCAGCACGCCACAGGCGCAGATATGGAGGGTAACCTCATTCCACTTTTTGACACAAATAAATTGAATAAATCTGGAGTAGAGACCAGTTTAAACACTGGTTGAAATCAGTGTGCTGGGTGCCTTCGGGACAGGTTATTCCAAATAAAGAACACCAAAAATTGGGCAGTGAGGCTGAAAAGGGGATGTTCTCAGGATCACTAGAAGATGAACAAAACTCATTCAAATTACTCACCCTTTGTTTCCCAGTCATTAAGGTTAGCAAGCTCTTTATCTTTATCTGCTTTTGGAAGCCCCAGTGAACGAATCAATGTTTCCATGAGCTGAAAACAGTTTTGAAATTCTGGCTCGGTCCAGTGGTCAAAGTTGCAATGGCCCCACTCATTTCGGACTTTGGAGCGTACATCCTTTGCATTGGTTTGAATGCAAGCATGAAAAACGGATACATTCGACAGAATCCCGAGCACTGCTGACAGGTCGCACGTGTTATCAAACCCTGAAAGAGACAATAAATTGCATGGGTTAGCACTTCGCAGGAGAGGGTTGTTAACCCATACGTCGCAATAGTAATAATAATAATAGTAATAATAATAATAATAATAATAATAATAATAATAATAATAATAGTAATAATAATAATAATAATAATAATAATAATAATAATAATAATTAAATAACAATATATAACAGGAGCTATAATGAGAACCTTCCCAGAATCCTTTGCAGCTGGAAAATCGTCAATCCCAAATAACTTGGTCAGTTTGAGGGCAGCAAGACCCCCACGTTGTCTAGAAATAAGTCTTACCATAAACTAATTATTGTACAAGACTAAGGGCGATGACGTCATTGGTCACGTGACTTTGCTCACAAGTGCGTTTTTGCTCACTGTGACGAAATTATTTTGTAATTGAAAAAGCAGTCAACGTGGTTTGAAGCACAATGGTGTGAGCCATTTCGAAATTATTTTGTAATTGAAAAAGCAGTCAACGTGGTTTGAAGCACAATGGTGTGAGCCATTTCGGACTGCCCGGGTACCGAACAAAATATAAATATTAAGGGAGCTATATACAATTTTCAAAAAGTGCGAGGAACCAAAAATTTGGATATTGGTAGATATTTTTATAAAATATACATTTTTGTCATTTTTAATGCTGTGACGTCATCGGTCACGTGACCGGAACAGACCGAAGTTTAATATTCGCTCTAAACGTTTACTAGAACCTATTTTTAAGCGAAGTTGTAGTTTAATAAATAGTGTTTTAAAAAATGGCCATGATTACTTTTTCCTATAAAAGTGCGGCAGTAGAAAATCTAACAGAAAAGTTTGTCAGCTTCCTGCTCAACGACCATTTGAGGTAGGAATAAAAGAAAATTTTGCCAAAGGCTTGAGAGTATGCTCTTTATGATGGCGTTGTCAGTTTCTTCTAATGTCAATTGCTTTTGGCGAGGATCGATGTTTAAGATTTTTTTCAGAGGAGAGGGCCTGGAGCTAAGAACGAAAACGAGGCTCTAGTTTCGCGCGCTTTTTGTCCACTGCGACGCCGCGCCACAAAAGGTTAACTAGAAAAAAAAAATTCCAAGGACTGGACAACGGACTGGACTTGCATTTTCTTTAAACGGAACTTTTGACGACTTTTTTAATTATTTTTTTTTATGGCTGCTGTCTGCTCAGGG
>JAHPZR010021029.1:0-2500 GCA_019787425.1 Platygyra sinensis | reverse complement strand
AAACTGTCAGAACAGGAGTGGATAGGCGTGTTTTCAGAGCATCTCTCTCTCTCAACTAACACTTGTGATTTCTGGTATGAATGAATTAATATGCAAAATCTAAAAAAGGTAAAAATAATAAAGAAAAATTGTCAACTATTTTCCCAAAGAAGTACAAATACACTTGCCTCGATCCAAGCCCACTCATAATAAATATCCACAAAAATATGAATACAATCTTCCGTCTGTACAGCATTTAACCCCCAAATTTCAATACAACCATTTTTTTTTATATATTTATTAGTAAGCTCTGGCTTGCTGGCTCAGCAACAAATAACTTTCAAAACCGTGAGAAGTTAAGTGAGAGAAACAATGTCTACAAGGTCTAAATAATAAGTCAGTAGTGCATGAATGGGTGGGGCAGGGGTTCTGAACCTTCAACTGATTGTACTTTTTTCTTCTGGTTCTACCCCTTACGTAGCAGTATCTACTGATGTCTTAACTTTGTTGCAGAGTCTAACAAAATTGCAAATACATCACAACTTATCATTGTTCTTACCACCTTTCCTTTTTAACCTGCCATTCCCCTCCTACATTTTTTCTCTGCAGTCCCCCCCCCCGTACCTCTTCATTTGTCTTTGAAAAGTAAATCCTTTTTTTAATCTCTGCAGTTGTGAGTGTAATTTAATGAAAAATTCTCTGAAGGATTATTTCTTTAGTTAAATCAATCAATCAATCAATCAAAGACTTTATTTATGTGTCGAAAATGACTAGCCGAGGGAATCTCCCTCTACTAATAGGGGACACCTAAAAACTAATAACTAATAGCTAGTAAGCAAATAAATGATTAAAAAAGAAAAAAGTTCTATTTGTCAGTATTTTTTATTTAGCTTTGGAATTTTATTTGTGTAATGCTCAACAATAAGGCTTGAAATGCTAACTGTGTTAACCAATGATTATTATCAGTAGAAATTTTGCTGATATTCAATGAACAAAAGGATCTTGCTATACACTGTACATCAGTCAGTCTTGTCTTCCATCTTTTGCAGATTTCCCATCAAAGTGTCTAATAATCCATTACAGGCAACAAAGATTCTTGAGTAAAGAAAAGAGGAAATTTTGTAACTTTGTATCTACGTGTCAAGTTTTGAACTAGTTTTTTTGGGACCACACATTGCATTGATCAATTTCAAGAGGTTTTTTTTCATTTTCACGAAATATAGTGAACCAATAGACAAGAATTTTATTGTTACATGTAAGTCGCATATTGACTAGGGGCCAAGATATTAAAACCTTTTTATGATTGCCTTATATTCAGCATAAAATGACAAAAGACGTGGCAAAAATTTAAACTATTTATATTTCTTTTTTTTTGGTAACCGCTTCAGTACACGTCTATTATTTCTATTTCTGTATTGTAACCGTTTTCTCCATTTTTACTTTGCTTCAGTGTTCCCCTGAAGAAGGTAAGTCATGTCTCATGGCATTAAAAGTTACCCTTTTCGACCATCATTTTTTTTCTTTCCCTTATATCTACCTATAATAATAATAATAATAATAATAATAATAATAATAATAATAATAATAATAATAATAATAATAATAATAATAATAATAATAATTTGTATAACGATCTAATTCCACTGTTCCCTTGGCATATAGCAATAATAATAATAACAAAATGATAATTAACACTACGAGCCCGAGTTTTCTACGAGCAGATAGTCAACGAGGCGCAGCCGAGTTGACTATCGCTCGTAGAAAACGAGGGCGAGTAGTGTAATTGTTTTAGTATAAATTTACCGTAGTCTCATTGCAGAAAAAGAAAAAAAAATGCCAAGTAACGCGTAGAAAAGAACTGTTTTATTATGTTACATCAGGTTCAAACGTGACGCGTGATGCGCGTGATGGGCCGGGTTGTTTAAGGTGGCCGAACACAGTTTACAAGTGCCTATGCCTAATTCACCATAACTTTTAAACTATTTATGCTTTGGCGCCCATTTTTTGCAAGAGTCATGGTTAATTACAGAAGTATTTATTCTCGCATTTTGACTAGGGTGTGTGCCGTTGCCATGGCAACGGGGCTGGTTAAAAACAAGGCTTTAATAATGGTTTTTGTTTATTTAAAAAAATCCAGTCGTTAGATTGTTTTCATATTTTGCACACTAAGAATTGACATTAAATCCCTTCTGTCAACACGGTTCTAATAAAATTTTGACATAGGCGATTTTCGTAATTCGCCGTTAATCGTTTCCTGTATTATTAAAAATTCCCTATGTCAAAATTCAGATTTTTTTGATAGAACATTCACGTGGTCTCTGATCTATTTTTCTAGCAAATTTCTTGAAATTCTAACGACTGGATCGTTAGAAATCGGCATGTTTCTGCTAAAGCAATCGGTCTCAATTTTTCGAGAAACTGCGCATGCGTTGCATTTAACTGGGTTCTTTCGGCAACAAACAAAAGCTGAAAATTGCTGGGTTCTTTGCATCGTTAACTTTTCTAAGATATCTTTGTAATA
>JAHPZR010021028.1:0-10542 GCA_019787425.1 Platygyra sinensis | reverse complement strand
CAATTGGTGATCACGAGCATATTCTAAATTCTATAATAAAAGTCTTAAATAACTCAGTTGTAGTTCAGACTAGTCCTCGGTGATAAATGACATGCTTTGTGGGATCTGCTAAGCCTTCCTTTCGTGTAATAGGGCGGGAAAGGATGTCCTGCGCGACACTATCGGTCACGTCGGCCAAGTGATTTTTCCCGTGTACGTTAGCCGGGGCGCTTTTCCGTGTTGTTTAATTCTCATAAATTAACCGGCCTTTACTTTTTAACGCCTTTATAAGAGCTGTTAGTTCGACAGAAAGATCGATAACAAATGCTTCGCGTTTGTTATCGTTAAACTCTGTTTGACACCAAAAAACTTTTGTTCACGTCCTGGTTTTTCTAGACCCATTCTAATCCGCAAGCGTTTTTTATCCGTAGTGCTTTATTATTACTATGTTATCAATTGTTTATATTGCGCAAAAAACGTGCCCCTAAGTCCTACCGTAAGACTGATTTGTGATCCCTTGACCATATGCGAGGCCGGCATAGATATAGCGAGCAACGTCTGTTAGAAGGGAAGGCTTCACCGGTCTCAAACTAATTGTTTACTGTATATGTAAGGCACACTGGAAAAACATTTCTGTGATATCTTCCCTCAAACAAAATATGCGGCAATGCACACTCTAGTTGTGTATCACTGAATCTTCTTGTCCTCGCTTTGAACAGTGTAGGGAAAAGGGTAAATCAGTTACATGTTGTTTACTTTAAACTGAAGAAAAAGAAAATTTCCTCTTCCGTTTTTTTCAAAGTTCTCCAAAGCTTAAATTACCGATATTTTTTGTCAAAGTAAGTAGTACTGACCTTAATGAGGCCGAAGAATGAAACGTTCATGAAGTAAAGCTTCATTCAAAATTGAACTCGGCTTCACAACAATGAAAATGAATCACAAGTGATGAAACACTCTTTTGGACCAAAGTGACCTGAATCTTCTCAAGACTAAGAGAAATCAAGGTTAACTTGTTTAGTTAAGTGGTTACTGCAGCCCCCTTCCACAAAATACACTGTGCATCTCACCTTTCGTAATATTGAGAACTTGGCTTACCAGCACTGATCCTGCAACTTCGCGTCACCACGCGCTCAGTGCAGTTCAGTAGTGCATTCACTGATGTATGCGATTGCTTAACTTGCATACGTAGTTCCAATTTAGCAAGGCTGCGTTGTCTTCTGTTTATCTTAATCACTGTTATTATCCAACTGCACTTCCATCGTAGAGTACGAATAACGCCCAAATGGGACCGGTTAGACAGGTTTCCTGATCACCTGGCTGTTGTGAAGAGCTTATGAAAGTGAAGAATGATCATCGCAGTAAATTTTGCAATATAAGCAATTGGAAAGAAGAAGTAAGCCTGAAAAATCAGGGCTTCAACGGGATTCGAACCCGTGACTTCCGCGATACCGGTGCGATGCTCTACCAACTGAGCTATGAAGCCACACATTGGGAGCGAGGTCAATTTATTGAGTTCATATCTCCCGTGAGGAGAGAAATGGTGTGAAGTATACATGAAATAGTTCATATTCGAACTACGGTTGTAGATGAAAGTGAAGAATGATCATCGCTTAAGTAATTCTCAATTGAAAGGAAGAATAGCAAACAAACTGCGGTTATAAACATAACGAGACAATGCATGTTGCAAAAAATGTTCATTTATGAACTTGACGTTTCGTATGCTCCAACACACATCTTCAGAAGTAACGGTTACCTAAACTATAATTAAATTTAAACGCGAAGACTAATACCAAATAAGGAAAGTAATGACAATGAAAAAGTAAATGAAAATAAACAGACCTAATAGAGAAGAAGTTTTCTCACTGCCAATATTTTCATTAAGCGCTGGTCTTAAATCGCGAATCAGCAAGGCTTCCTCAATTTTACAATGCATATCAGACTGTCCAGTGGCTAAAATATCAAAGTGATCCCTTTTTATCCTGTGGCCTGTTTGGTTCATATGATCAGCAATGGCAGAAGAATGGCTGTTACTCGTCAGCGCTTTAAAATGTTCCATTTTCCTGTCATGTAATCGACGTCCCGATCGACGTTTTGTTTTTTCCAATATGGCAATCATCACAATCCCAGCAGCTAGCCTTATAAACTACTTTAGACCTAACGAGCGGCTGAGTCTGTCTTTATAGGGAAAAAAGACTTAATTCGGCGAGTATTTCTGATAATAATCTTAGCAACCATAGAACTTTAAATACATGATTTGAGCTGTCGAGTGACAATTTTACTTTGAATACCTAGATAGGGCAAAACAATGAAAATTTCTTTTCTCGGCACTGTAATGATATCCTTAGGCTTGTTTTGGTGTTTATTGACTACATCGCTCATGTTAAAAGAAATAATACCACGGGGGTACCCAGTGCTTGACAGATGTCTCTTGAGGTCATCTAAAGCAGACTGCAGCAGACAGGGTGATGAACAAATTCGGTAATATGGTCCATGATAACCGTCACGAATATACTACCCTCAAGTCGTCACCAATACTCCTTAGCTACCTGAAGTTCGTGTAGTTTGTGTAGCTTCCGTGTAAGTTCGTGTAGTATCAGTGTAATTCTGTAGTCCTGTAGTTCTTGTAGTCCTCTGTAGTTCTTGTAGTTCTTGTAGTTTACTTCCTGTAGTTCTGTAGTTCTGTATTTTCTGTATTTCTGTATTTCTGTATTTCTGTATTTCTGTATTTCTGTATTTCTGTATTTCTGTATTTCTGTATTTCTGTATTTCTGTATTTCTGTATTTCTGTATTTCTGTATTTCTGTAGTTCCTGTAGTTCTGAGTTCCTTGTAGTTCTGTAGTTCTGTAGTTACTGCAGTTACTGCAGTTGGTAGTTCTGTATTTCTGTAGTTCTGTAGTTCTGTAGTTCTGTATTTCTGTATTTCTGTATTTCTGCATTTCTGTAGTTCTGTAGTTCTGTATTTCTGTAGTTCTGTAGTTCTGTATTTCTGTAGTTGTGTATTTCTGTAGTTCTGTAGTCTGTAGCTCTGTAGTTTTGTAGTTCTTGTAGTTTCTGTAGTTCCTGTAGTTCTGTAGTTCTGTCAGTTTCTGTAGTTCTTGTAGTTCTTGTAGTTCTTGTAGTTCTTATAGTTCTGTGGTTCTTGTAGTTCTGTAGTTCTGCAGTTCTGTAAAATTTGTTAGAATACTAACTAAAACACTCTCAAGTTCGTGAAACAACCAATAGAAAATAAACTTTAGAGAACAAGAAACCTAAACAGGACCTTTGTGGGAGATACAGACCAAGGCCGCTACAAAAAAGGGTAGACAAACCCAAACATGACTATCCAGGGAGAATTGTTCGGAGCTTAAGGTGGATGGGAAACAGTTTTCCACTACTTTCCAAGACTTACAGTTTGATGGGTCATTATAACCACTCTTTATCGGTTAATGCCAAAATCATGGTATCAACAATCTGCCCAATCATCGGTGAACAAGTTGCTGTTAATTTTGTGGCACAAATACGTTACCATAGCAACAATATGACCTGCTAAAAAACACCCTTAATTTTAGCTTTAAGCGCTTATAACTCAAAAACGAGCTCGGTGACCCCCATTTTTCATTATCGAATTGAAATCAACATGATAAGATGCAACTTTTTGCAAAGTTTAAAAACATTCTGCGAAGGGAGTTCAGAGCCACCTTAAATTTTCAAACATTTAAGGTGGCTCTGAACCCCCTTCGCAGTTTTTGGCGTCAACTAGTATAGAGTGGTTATAATGACCCATCGAACTGTAAGTCTTGAAAAGTACTGGAAACTGTTTTCAGCCAGCTTAAGTACTCTTGATAAACTAAGACTATAGACAAGTCCTAAGAACCTCTGTGCGTGCAGTCGGACCCTAGAATCACAAGACTAATGTCCTGCCTATAAAATTATAAACAATTGGTGATCACGAGCCATAATTCTAAATTCTATAAAATTCTATAAATAACTCAGTTGTAGTTCAGAAGAAGTCTCAGGTGAAAATGACATGCTTGGTGATCCTGCTGAAGCTTCCTTTCGTGGTATGAGGACGTGAAAGGATGTCCGGCAAGCTATCTGTACCTCGGCTAAGTGATTTTTCCGTGTACGAGCGGGCTTCCGTTAATTCTCATAAATTACACGTCTTTACTTTTAACACCTTATAAGAGCGTGCTCGACAGAAAGATCGATAACATGCTTCTTTTATCGTTAAACTTGTTAAAAAACTTTGTTCACCTCTGTTTCTAGACCCATTTAATCCGCAACCGTTTAAGTGCTTTATTTATCTTTTATGATTGTTTATATTGCTCATGCCCCAAGTCTACCGTAAGACTGATTTGTCAGGATCCCTTGACATATGTGAGCCGACAGTATAGCGAGCAACGTCGTTAGAAGGAAGACTTCACTGTTCAAACTAATGTTTACTTATAGTAAGGCCACAGGAAAACATTTCTTGACATTTCCCTCAAAAAATATGCGCAGCCACTCAGTTGTGATCACGAATATTCCTGTCTCACTTGAACAGTGTCGGAAAGGGATCAATTACATGTTGTTTACTTTAAACTGAAGAAAAAGAAAATTTCTCCGTTTTTTTCAAAGTTCTCCAAAGCTAAATTACCGATATTTTTTGTCAAAGTAAGTAGTACTGACCTTAATGAGGCCGAAGAATGAAACGTTCATGAAGTAAAAGCTTCATTCAAAATTGAACTCGGCTTCACAACAAGGAAAATGAATCACAAGTAATGAAACACTCTTTTGACCAAAGTGACTGAATCTTCTCAAGACTAAGAGAAATCAAGGTTAACTTAGTTTAGTTAAAGTGGTTACTGCAGCCCCCTTCCACAAAAATACACTGTGATCTCACCTTTCGTAATATTGAGAACTTGGCTTACCAGCACTGATCACTGTCAACTTCGCTCACTGCAGTTCAGTAGTGCATTCAGTGATGTATCGATTGTTTAACTTGTATACGTAGTTCATAATTTAAGCAAGGGTGAGTTGTCTTCCTGTTTATCTTAATCACTGTTATTATCCAACTGCACTTCCGTCGTAGAGTACGAATAACGCCTAAATGGGACCGGTTAGACAGGTTTCCTGATTAGCTGGCTGTTGTGAAGAGCTCAGTTATGAAAGTGAAGAATGATGATCGCAGTAAATTTTGCAATATAAGCAATTGGAAAGAAGAAGTAAGCCTGAAAAAATCAGGGCTTCAACGGGATTCGAACCCGTGATTTCCGCGATACCGGTGCGATGCTCTACCAACTAAGCTATGAAGCCACACATTGGGAGCGAGGTCAATTGGGGGGGGACAGGGGGGTCAGAACCTCCCGCCTCCCGTACCCTGCTCTCCCGCTTCCCGTACCTTTATCTCCCGCCTCCCGCCCTTTTCCGTGCTGCTCCCGTCCTGTGATTTGAAATTGCCTACTCGTCTCACTTTTTTGCAATTTGACAGCTTACGCGACACGTGCACTCATGCCGCTTGACATTTATGACCTATATGACGTAAGGCCATCCTTTTTTTCTTCGTTTACTGTCGAATACGTTTTCTGATTTTAGGTCGGTCGGTCGGAAAAGAGAAAAAAAAGGCCAAAAAAAAGGAGAAGTCTGGAACTAGGAGACCAGACTTAAGCATAATATCTGCGGAGCCTGGAAACGACAAGACGAGGTTACAAAGTTGACATTAGAACAATGGAGGAAGAAAAGATCGACGTCGTAATTAAGGTCATTCCACTGAACTAGAGCCTGCACTGAGATTTTTGTCTAACTTTGCCTGTTGATTGTTTATATTATAGAAACTGAAATTTTTAAATAAAAAGGAGGGGTCCCCATCCCATGCCCATGAATGTTCGTTTAGGAGCAACAGCACCTCGTTTATACCCCATACAGGGTTCATACAGGTCATGGAAAACCTGGAAAGTCTTATGAATTTAAGAATTTATTTCCAGATCTGGAATGTCATGGAATTTAATTGTTGGTCCTTGAAAAATTAAAGTTCTGTTTGATAGGTTATTTACTGCGGATTACAAGGCAAGGACAATGTAAAACTTGAAAAGGTCATGGAAGAAGTCATGGGAAATTAGAGAATTTGAAGAGCTCAAAACAGTACGAACCCTGCCATGAATTCCTATAATAGCACCATGATTTTATTCACGATTGCTTACTAAATTCACGTTTCTGACGATTGTTTCTTTTTCTATCGGCGGGTCTAAAAACACAGGTCATGGGTCATTGTTTCACCAATACTGGAAAAACCCTAACCCCTTCCTAATGCAAAACTTAGGCCTAAATACTACACTAAGACAACTTTTTAGGCCTAAATACTACACTAAGGCAATGTTTAGTAAAGGTTTAGGGTTGTTCCAGTATTGGTGAAACAATGACCCGTGTTTTGTGACCTGTGTTTTAGACCCGCCTTTTTTCTACACTGAGAATTAGTCCATATTTATTTTAAATCAGTAGAGAAATGTATTACTCGATTCAAAACAACAGAAAAAAATGATAGGTCACTGTACTCGTCTTCGAGAAAATGACGATTTCCCTCTATGGCGAGGTCCAACCGTAAACAAAAGGCCACCATTTTTTTACTGCTGATCTCGCCTGAAATTATCCACAGCACTTGCCAGCACAAAACACTGTCAGCATTTCCGATTAAAGGGACGATTTCTTGAAATTATGTAATTGTAGAAGTCTTCATTAAGAAATCAGTCACAACATATGTGTGGCTTTACAATCGATGGCAAACTAAGCTAAGCTGATAAACCAGTCAAATATGTCATTGCCTTCTTCACATTTTTTTTTTTTTTTTTTTTGAAAACGCGAAAATCTGGGTCGGTCGGACGACGGTAAACAGAGAAAAAAAAGGGGAAGGCCTAACCACTGTAAACGGGTTTACTATTTCACCGGAAGTAAGCCTGTTTTTCAGTCCAAACGCAAATTTTCGTTTGCTCGTTTGCTCGGAAGTCTCAATAGTGACTGAGAAGACGTTAAATGCAAGTCAAATATAATTTAGGTTGATGTTTTTGAAAGTATTCTAACGCATTGTTAAATTAAAATAATTAGCATTTCTCATTTCTCTCCCGCTTCCCGCCCTCTTAGAACTCCCGCTTCCCGCCCTTTCCTCTCCCGCTTCCCGCCCTTTCCTCTCCCGCCTCCCGCCCCCTAATCTCCCGGGCTCCCGCCCCCCTGTCCCCCCCCACTTTATTGAGTTCATATCTCCCGTGAGGAGAGAAATGGTGTGAAGTATACATGAAATAGTTCATATTCGAAACTACGGTTGTAGATGAAAGTGAAGAATGATCATCGCTTAAGTAATTCTCAATTGAAAGGAAGAATAGCAAACAAACTGCGGTTATAAACATAACGAGACAACGCATGTTGCAAAAAAACGTTCATTTATGAACTTGACATTTCGTATGCTCCAACATACATCTTCAGAAGCAACGGTTACCTAAACTACAATTAAATTTAAACGCGAAGACTAATACCAAATAAGGAAAGTAATGACAATGAAAAGGTAAATGAAAATAAACAGACCTAGTTAAGTCTGCTGGAGAAATATAAATGGCTAGTAGAGAAGAAGCTTCTCACTGCCAATATTTTCATTAAGCGCTGGTCTTAAAATCGCGAATCAGCAAGGCTTCCTAATTTTACAATGTATATCAGACTGTCCAGTGGCTAAATTATCAAAGTGATCCCATTTTATCTTGTGACCTGTTTGGGTCATATGATCAGCAATGGCAGAAGAATGGCTGTTACTCGTCAGCGCTTTAAATTGTTCCGTTTTCCTGTCATGTAATCGACGTTTTGTTTTTCCAATGTAGCATTCATCACAATCCCAGCAGCTAGCCTTATAAACTACTTTAGACCTAAGGAGCGGCTGAGTCTGTCTTTATAGGGAAAAAAAAGACTTAATTAGGCGAGTATTTCTGAAAATAATCTTAGCAACCATAGAACTTGTAAATACATAGTCTGCGTAGCAGCCGATTCCTTTCCTTTTTCAGGCGGCGCGGAGATCGAACAAGCGAACGAAAAGCGGTCGAGCGAAGGAGCACGCCTGGGGTGAGCAAAAAAATTGGGGAGAAGTGGGGAGGGGTGAGTAAGAAGGGGGAGGGGGTGGGGAGGAACCGTCCGTCGCCTCACCCCTCCCCCTACTGCTTATTTTGCCACTCTTTCGCAGTTTTCCTCCCGTTCGCGATCTTTTGGAAAAGGAAAGGAAACGGCTGCTACGCAGGCTAGTAAATACATGATTTGAGCTGTTGAGTGACAATTTTACTTTAAATACCCAGATAGGGCAAAACAATAAAAATTTCTTTTCTGGGCACTGTAATGATATCCTTAGGCTTGTTTTGGTGTTTATTGCCTACATCGTTCATGTTATAAGAAATAATACCACCGGTGTACCCATTGCGTGACAAATGTCTCTTGAGGTCATGTGAAGCAGACTGCCGCAGACAGGGTAATGAACAAATTTGGTAATAGGTCCATGATAACCGTCACGAATATACTGTGTAGTTCCTGAAGTTCTTGTAGTTCCTGTAGTTCCTGTAGTTCCTGTAGTTCCTGTAGTTCCTGTAGGCCTGTAGTTCTTGTAGATCCTGTAGTTCCTGTAGTTCTGTAGTTCTGTAGTTCTGTAGTTCTGTAGTTCTGTAGTTCTGTAGTTCTGTAGTTCTGCAGTTGTGAGTGTAATTTAATGAAAAATTCTCTGAAGGATTATTTCTTTAGTTAAATCAATCAATCAATCAATCAAAGACTTTATTTATGTGTCGAAAATGACTAGCCGAGGGAATCTCCCTCTACTAATAGGGGACACCTAAAAACTAATAACTAATAGCTAGTAAGCAAATAAATGATTAAAAAAGAAAAAAGTTCTATTTGTCAGTATTTTTTATTTAGCTTTGGAATTTTATTTGTGTAATGCTCAACAATAAGGCTTGAAATGCTAACTGTGTTAACCAATGATTATTATCAGTAGAAATTTTGCTGATATTCAATGAACAAAAGGATCTTGCTATACACTGTACATCAGTCAGTCTTGTCTTCCATCTTTTGCAGATTTCCCATCAAAGTGTCTAATAATCCATTACAGGCAACAAAGATTCTTGAGTAAAGAAAAGAGGAAATTTTGTAACTTTGTATCTACGTGTCAAGTTTTGAACTAGTTTTTTTGGGACCACACATTGCATTGATCAATTTCAAGAGGTTTTTTTTCATTTTCACGAAATATAGTGAACCAATAGACAAGAATTTTATTGTTACATGTAAGTCGCATATTGACTAGGGGCCAAGATATTAAAACCTTTTTATGATTGCCTTATATTCAGCATAAAATGACAAAAGACGTGGCAAAAATTTAAACTATTTATATTTCTTTTTTTTTTGGTAACCGCTTCAGTACACGTCTATTATTTCTATTTCTGTATTGTAACCGTTTTCTCCATTTTTACTTTGCTTCAGTGTTCCCCTGAAGAAGGTAAGTCATGTCTCATGGCATTAAAAGTTACCCTTTTCGACCATCATTTTTTTTCTTTCCCTTATATCTACCTATAATAATAATAATAATAATAATAATAATAATAATAATAATAATAATAATAATAATAATAATAATAATAATAATAATAATAATTTGTATAACGATCTAATTCCACTGTTCCCTTGGCATATAGCAATAATAATAATAACAAAATGATAATTAACACTACGAGCCCGAGTTTTCTACGAGCAGATAGTCAACGAGGCGCAGCCGAGTTGACTATCGCTCGTAGAAAACGAGGGCGAGTAGTGTAATTGTTTTAGTATAAATTTACCGTAGTCTCATTGCAGAAAAAGAAAAAAAAATGCCAAGTAACGCGTAGAAAAGAACTGTTTTATTATGTTACATCAGGTTCAAACGTGACGCGTGATGCGCGTGATGGGCCGGGTTGTTTAAGGTGGCCGAACACAGTTTACAAGTGCCTATGCCTAATTCACCATAACTTTTAAACTATTTATGCTTTGGCGCCCATTTTTTGCAAGAGTCATGGTTAATTACAGAAGTATTTATTCTCGCATTTTGACTAGGGTGTGTGCCGTTGCCATGGCAACGGGGCTGGTTAAAAACAAGGCTTTAATAATGGTTTTTGTTTATTTAAAAAAAATCCAGTCGTTAGATTGTTTTCATATTTTGCACACTAAGAATTGACATTAAATCCCTTCTGTCAACACGGTTCTAATAAAATTTTGACATAGGCGATTTTCGTAATTCGCCGTTAATCGTTTCCTGTATTATTAAAAATTCCCTATGTCAAAATTCAGATTTTTTTGATAGAACATTCACGTGGTCTCTGATCTATTTTTCTAGCAAATTTCTTGAAATTCTAACGACTGGATCGTTAGAAATCGGCATGTTTCTGCTAAAGCAATCGGTCTCAATTTTTCGAGAAACTGCGCATGCGTTGCATTTAACTGGGTTCTTTCGGCAACAAACAAAAGCTGAAAATTGCTGGGTTCTTTGCATCGTTAACTTTTCTAAGATATCTTTGTAATAAAAGACTAAAGCCATCAATACACTGCGTTCAATTATAGAG
>JAHPZR010021025.1:0-2500 GCA_019787425.1 Platygyra sinensis | reverse complement strand
TCTTGTTCGTGGGTCTCGTCACAGGTTGAAAGGTATGCCTTAAGCGTTGTTTGAAAATGGAACAATGTTCAATGAGGAAGTGGAAGTGGATGTGGACCAACAAACAGAAGTAATTCGTGTACGAAAACAAGACGATGTGGACTCACTAAAAACTATAAACGATTTTATTGCGGTAATTTACGAGTCAATGATTTATGATTAACTGTAGGTTAATTAATTATGCTTTATCGGAGCTTTTTGGAATCTTCTAAGAAAGCAAGGCAAAGTTTTTTTTCTGTGTGTGTGTGGGAGGGGGCGCACTTTTTATTTTTATGTTTTTGCTTTTTTTTGTTTCCTATGAATTTTTTTAATAGGTTACTCACATACATGTATGGTATTTATTCGGTCCGTAGTTTCTGCTCCACCGGGTTACAAGTTTACCTTTGTCGATCGATTATTAACGTTCACTTGTCTTGTAAGGTTTCTTTATTCATTTCGCTTTATCGTTTTCCTGTGTTTTTTCATGTCGTTTGCAGTAAGTTGTTCTAATTAAGGGAGATAGTTTTTTAAAATAAAAATCAACCAATGAAACGAAAAACTTTTAATGCGTTTGCACATGACCTCACTTTAACCTTAATTAACTCGGCTCTCTTTGCTTTCATGCATGCCAAGCTAAACTTATATACTTAAACAAAATGTCACTTCACACCCTGCCATTCTTTATATGTCTAGTTTTTAGTATTCACAGCGGCCAGCTCTGGCTGTAGTTTGCAAACCGCGCCCAATAGTCTCTCCAGCAAAATACACATACCATGCTCATCATAATATTTCTCTCATCCCGTTGAATGCCTTGACATCATAAATTAGTCATAATCGTCGAAGTGGCAAATTTAAATACGAATGCGCGTTCAATAGGCCAGAATAAGAGAAGAAAAGGCCCAAATTGGCTAAGTGGGGTTGACAAAAATCGCTTTTCTGATTTCCTGACGCTCTAAAATAGAATTCGGCATACGGCTTTTTGAAGAGTAATGATTAAACTACAATTTGAGCCTAAACCAAAGGAGATTTAGGAAGTATAAGGACTATCCCTTCGCAGTTGAAAAACGGTAAAATTGGACGATTTTTAGTATGAAGTCCGTTTTCAACAGCGCTTTATTGAAAATTAAAACCGCCTTGCAATATTCGGCATACGGCAAATTGAAGATGGATCTTTTCTTAAACAAAATCCGCTTTAAGTTTGGTAATTGATGCGCGAGAACCACTATCCCGTTCAGTTTGAAAACTGCCTGGTCAAGTTGCGTTTGAAAATGGCGCGTTCTAGGTAAGCGAGCCATTGTATTCAGCTCAGGACTGAATAACAATGGCTGTCAAAACTAACAATACCCATTTAAGATAACCATTTAGATGTAAATGAGTACCTATTTGCCGCGAACTTAAAACTGGTCTCCCAGCCGAGTCATTCGCTCATAACACGCAATGAACATGGAGGAAAGTAAAAACGCCAGTGACCGGGAGCTCTTTTCAGAGCTCTTCAAAGCGAGATGATGTCACGGCAATTGGTCAAGAGTAAACAATGTCCGTTCGAGTGAGGACGATCAAACCCGCGCTGTCTTAATACTTCAAGAAAATGAGTGGCAAAAGCCGTCGATTGTTTTCAGAGTTTTTCAAATAAGATAAGCGGCCATCGATCGATCAGTGGACTTTGTTTGACTTCGTTGTCATGCGACCGTAACTGAAGTAAATAGCGCGCAACACTACAGCACGCTCAATAATATTTTAATAAAGAGGTTTTATGGGTGGTTCATACTTTACGTCTAGTAAAAGCTGTCGATAGTTTTCAAAGTTTTTCACTTACAATCGGCCATCGATCGATCAACGAACTAGTTTGTTTGGCTTCATTGCTATGCGATCATGCGAGCGTATCGAATGAATAACGAACACTCACTACTGACCCAAGTAAGCAAGCAAATATGCTTACTCTCAATCCCTCCTTAAGTGCGCAAATGTTTAATAAAGAGGTTTACGAGTGGCCGCCCCGGGCTAAACTACAGAATACAGGGCCACTTTTAATCATCCACCAAACGAGCCGGCTCGCATAGCTCGGTCTTCGTTCTTTTATTTACTACCGAGCCAAAAGAGCCGCTAAATATGAACCCAAGACTTAACGTCATACAAATTATTTCTCGTTCATTATCCACTACTGACGCAAACTCGTTCTTTTATCCACTACCGACCCAAACGAGCCGCTAAATATATGAACCCAAGACTAAAAATCATACAAATTATTCTTCGTGCTTTCATCGACTGCCGAGCCAAACGAGCCGGTGCACGAAGTTGCCTTGATTCTGGCCCTGCATTCTTTAGTTGTAGGGCTCATAGTCTACATGGTCAAAGCCGTCGATAGGTGTCAAAGTTTTTCAAATTCGATCGGCCATCGATCAACGGGAGCATCATCAATATGGCGAAAAGAGAGGTTAGGGAGAGAGAATTGAAAGGAAGAATTTCTAACGATACAAACGAA
>JAHPZR010021022.1:0-21131 GCA_019787425.1 Platygyra sinensis | reverse complement strand
ACCACAGGCGGCCCAGACGTTGTTTGTGATTTACATACGTGAGAGTATTGCGTTACGTTTTGAGCCATTTAAGAGAATGTATGAAAATGGTTTGAAAATCGCTCTAAATTCAACTTGTAGTAAAGGATTTAAATAAAAGAAGCTTACCTTAGACCGTGGCTGTGTTATTTTGAAGTCTTTGTGGCAGCTGAGTCGTTCTAAAGTCGTTCTAAAGCCATTTTGACGATTTAAACTTTTCCAGGTTTGCTTCCATTAAAGAGAAACGAAAGGCTGGCGACCTGGTCGGCCGACGGTTCGAACTCGAAGCTCCATAAATACCACTAAAATGCTCGGAGCTCGCTAAAATTGCCTCACGGCAGCCTTCGATAATTCTTCTTTCTCCTTGCTTCGCCTCGGACTCCAAGGTTTATTATATCCGCCCAAAAAACGCTCCTTTTCGAACGCTGGCTGCCCATTTCTGCTTCGTCTCGATCCGTTATGAGTTATCTTGGGCACGGATTTCAAAATCGTTGGCTTAGCGACCGCTTCATCACGACAAAGTCGCCCTCAACCGTAGGGAGGCACAGGTCAATTTGCTCTATGCAAATTGGTCGTATCATAAAAGGCTGGAAACTCACCGCTTGCAGAGAAGTAATACGAGTCAAATATACTGGCCGTGTTATTTTTGTAATTGCTCCGCGTTAATTTTTACCGTGCTAACAAGACAATTACACGTTGTTGTACTCGAGAGCACTTTCTAATGAAATTGATTGCCAGACATTTTGGCAGTCCCATTTCTGCCCAGCAAAACAGTGCTTTTCAGCGATAAAATCGCTCAGCAAAACAGTGCTTTTCAGCGCTAAAATCGCTCAGCAAAACAGTGCTTTTCAGTGCTAAAATCGCGTTTCCCGTGTAATTTCCCTAGGGACCCTGATACGGTTCAATTTGCATAAAGCAAATTGACCTGTGCCTCCCCACGGTTGAGGGCGACTTTGTCGTGATGAAGCGGTCGCTAAGCCAACGATTTTGAAATCCGTGCCCAAGATAACTCATAACGGATCGAGACGAAGCAGAAATGGGCAGCCAGCGTTCGAAAAGGAGCGTTTTTTGGGCGGATATAATAAACCTTGGAGTCCGAGGCGAAGCAAGGAGAAAGAAGAATTATCGAAGGCTGCCGTGAGGCAATTTTAGCGAGCTCCGAGCATTTTAGTGGTATTTATGGAGCTTCGAGTTCGAACCGTCGGCCGACCAGGTCGCCAGCCTTTCGTTTCTCTTTAATGGAAGCAAACCTGGAAAAGTTTAAATCGTCAAAATGGCTTTAGAACGACTTTAGAACGACTCAGCTGCCACAAAGACTTCAAAATAACACAGCCACGGTCTAAGGTAAGCTTCTTTTATTTAAATCCTTTACTACAAGTTGAATTTAGAGCGATTTTCAAACCATTTTCATACATTCTCTTAAATGGCTCAAAACGTAACGCAATACTCTCACGTATGTAAATCACAAACAACGTCTGGGCCGCCTGTGCTCCAACCGTTAAAACTGTCCGCCGCGCAAACTTTGATCACATGCAATTTGATCACATGTCACGTGTCATTGGAAGGCTTGTGGTCCAGGGTGGGGAAAGTAGCCAGCGACGTGTATTTCGACAGCATATTATTTGTCTTCTTCTTTTTTGCTCTAAATTAACTAATAGAATAAAAGTGTACCTAAAGATGGCTTTTTCTACTGATGGTTTTCTGTTAACTTAAGGATTCTTACAAAGTTAACAAAGTCCAGGGTGGTATGGGTAAGATAAGAAGACCATACGCGCCATTCGGGCACAGGAAAAGACCTTTGGCCCCCTTTGGCCATGACTACTAGACTGTGTTGCATTTGGATGTCACGCTCGCTCATTTGTTTTGAGTTCTTCCCCAAGGCCAAGAAGGAAATCCGAGCAAAATAGAGAGAGCCCGCAGACTACCTGTAGATCGGTGCCGACTTTCGATCCATATGAAGTCTATAAATATTTCACGCACGTTGTAGAATGAACAAATGAGCAGAGGATGTACTGAAGGTTCAGTTTATCTCTTTCCCAAACCAAACTAAACCAAGCTAAACACGTCACGTAAGCTTGGATTACGGCTGTCCCACTACAGAGTGGTACAATTAAAAACAGAAAACGAAAGTGGGCTTTTTCTCACTAGGAAGAGCGTTTAGTCCTCGCGAACGCAAAAGGGCGGTATGGCGTTGGCCGTGTAGAGAAGAAGGCGAAAATTAAAGCAATCCCCAATAAAGATTTATTTTAACTCCCAAACAATAGCTAAAATAACCCCTACAAAAGTCCTCCAAAAGCGAGTTAAAGTAATTCCTCAGCCAGAGTAAAACTAACCCCTATAAGATAACTCCAAAAGCGAGGTATATTAACTCCCTATAAAGAATTGAAATAACTCCTTCCTGAAATGTAACTCCCAGTAGGAGTTAGATTTAACCCTCCTTTAGAGTTAAAATAACTCCACAAAGAATAACTCCACTAAGCAGAGTTAGATTACTCCACGACCAGTAAATAACTCCAATTTTGAGTTAAAATAACTCCTTTTCTAGAGTTATTCTAACTCCTCTAAAATAACTCCACCTTGGGGAGTAAATTTAACTCTACTCAAGGTGTTATTTTAACTCCTTGAAATTTACTGTGTGGGTAAAAATTGACTGGGTAAAAGACTGTGTCTAATTAACTGCTTTGACCGGTCGAATAAAAGACTCCCTCAGACACTAGTCTAATTAATTGCTTCGACCGATCAAGTAAACGAGGACAACGATAAAATAGACGCAAGTGTTTGGCGCAGATAAGTCCAGTATTAAATATACCGGCAACTAGGAAACGTTCTCATCAAAGCTTACCACATTACCAGGAAAATTACTAATTTCCAACTTAGTTGCCAGTAAACACATCGCATGTCCTAATAATCGTAAATGCCTAAAAGCTCAAATGCTCCTACCATTCTGCCTTCAAGTGGCCATACACCTAATTACAAAATCGAAGTTAACTCTACTTCACATTCACGGAACACCTTATTATGTTACTGCAACTGCACGGTTACTATTCCAATATGGCGTAGCGCTAATTGAGATCCCCCGACAATTCCACTCCCCTCCTTAACACCGCCATGAATGTTATCTCTCGCGAACTGACAAACAGTCACGAGACGTCACCATCCGTCACGGTTGTGACGGGTCGACACGATCCGTCCCGATCGGGACGATCCGCCGACATCTTCACCCTACAGAGCCCTGTTAGTGCCATACACGCGTGCGTACAGCTTCATATTGCGGATGTACACTTTCTTACCTTTGGCGAGACTTTTTTTTTTCCGCTAGCGCGACTTTTTCTTGTCTGGCGCGACTTTTTTTGTCTGGCGCGACTTTTTTTGTCTGGCGCGACTTTTTTTGTCTGGCGCGACTTTTTTTTGTCTGGCACGCCTTTTTTCGCCGGCGCAACTTTTTTTCCCTGACGCGACTTTTTTTCGCTAGCGCGACTTTTTTTTTTGCCTGGCGCGACCTTTTTTGTCTGGCGCGACTTTTTTTTCGCAGGCGCGACTTTTTTGGTCTGGCGCGACTATTTTTCTCCGGCGCGACTTTTTTTTTTCTCTAGCGCTCATTTGTAGATCGCTGCTAGATTTATTGCGGGCTCAAGTTACGAACACGTGTATTTGTGAGCAAGATGGCTGACTCGGTGGACTCCGACCTAGAGAAGGTAAGTAGCATTTAAGTTAAGTCTCAATACTGCCGTATTCGTAAAACGAATTACAAGAATGAAGAGCTGGAAGGTAACATTCCTCAATCATATGATTACGAAGGTCGTTATCCGCCAGGCCGATTTATTTGAGTGATGAGTGATTAAGGACAGCGGCTTCTCCCAGAAGGCTTAAAAGACCTAGAGCCAGGAGGGAGGGGTCAACTTTGTTTGTGCGGCAATGCGATTGCGCGGCCGATGATCTTAGCCATTATGACGTCACAAGTGAACCGGTCCGAGAGGTTCAATGGCCGCCAAAATATGACACCAGGAAAAGTTTTTCATCCGATGATTGCTCAGAGAATTTGAAAGGAAGCGATCAACAGACTGCAGGAATAAAATGACCTGTTAATATTGTGATCAAAAATACTTTGGTTTCAAAAAGTAGATGTCGGAAGGCGCAAAAACGAGCACAATTTCGAGAGCGCTCAATTGAAACCGCGGTTGAAAAGTTAAGCTTTATGCCCTTTTCTTGGGCGATATCTGGAGAACAAAACAATGAACTACACGAACACAGGAATATGACCTTGCTATGGTTTAAAACGTTTGATTGGTGATGAAAACGACTCATTAAACATATGCATAAAAATGATCAGTGGGTTTAAACCCATTATTTTGTGAACGATAGCGCGGACCTATGGAGGACCTGCTGATCAAATTACACTCGAAAACCTCGGAATATTTGGCGGGAACTGCTCCCCTACAAAGACATTTGAACTATCAAGTCATATGCTGGGTTTGAAAGTAAATAATGTACCAAGAAGTTATTTTTCGTCGCTAAATTATCGGCAAAACCGTCGAAGATAACAACATTTTCTTCTGCGAGGCGAGCCAGCTGACGCAAGCTACCGAGCAGACGTTGTGTGGATATTTAAGCTGCTAAACTGATATAACATCCCTGTACAGGAGACCTAGATGAATCAGTTAATATTCGGAATATCATGAATGAGACCTGTTGGCAGAAATGTGCTTCATTTCATTTCAAAATGCTCGTTTAATATAATCGCAGCAGGATCTGATTCCTCGGGCGTCCGCATACAGCGCAAGGAAAGTAATCCTAAACTGTCCTAAACTGGTGCTTTGGGTTTATAATTTTTTATCATTTCTTACAGTGAGTTCACTTAAAATAAACCTGTATAGACTGTAAAAGAAAACTGTGCAGGATGTGATATGAACTAAAAAAATACAGAATTTGGTTACAAGCAGCTAGCGAATCAATTCAAGAGGAAAGAAAATATGAACAGGGACACTTCCTAATACCTATGCTAAGTCATTGGCTGGAGTTTTCTAAGGGTATCTGTCTTGAGAAACTGTAATAGCTTTACTGCCTCAAGTTTGAAACGGTAATCAATTATTTTATTATACTTTATGCTTTTAATTTTCATCATAAATCCTATGTAAATAAAGATAGCTTTAACAATTATTTTGCATTAAATTTAAACTTACAAACAAATAAACAAACACTTAATTTATTTACCGAGGGTGAAATACATTATTACCGGTTACCTGGTAGTTTACAAAATGGCCCCCCAAACCTACAAAGAAATATACTAGGGAAGAGTATCACAGAGGCTGCACTTGTAAAAATAAACCCCATGCATTCTCTTCGCAGCCAATAATAAACCATCACTGGAAAAGCTCCATGGAGCTTTTCCAGTGATGGTATAGGAGCTTGGAAGAAATCATGCATGGGGTTTATTTTTACAAGTGCAGCCTCTGTGATACTCTTCCCTAGTATATTTCTTTGTAGGTTTGGGGGCCATTTTGTAAACTACCAGGTAACCGGTAATAATGTATTTCACCCTCGGTAAATAAATTAAGTGTTTGTTTATTTGTTTGTAAGTTTAAATTTAATGCAAAATAATTGTTAAAGCTATCTTTATTTACATAGGATTTATGATGAAAATTAAAAGCATAAAGTATAATAAAATAATTGATTACCGTTTCAAACTTGAGGCAGTAAAGCTATTACAGTTTCTCAAGACAGATACCCTTAGAAAACTCCAGCCAATGACTTAGCATAGGTATTAGGAAGTGTCCCTGTTCATATTTTCTTTCCTCTTGAATTGATTCGCTAGCTGCTTGTAACCAAATTCTGTATTTTTTTAGTTCATATCACATCCTGCACAGTTTTCTTTTACAGTCTATACAGGTTTATTTTAAGTGAACTCACTGTAAGAAATGATAAAAAATTATAAACCCAAAGCACCAGTTTAGGACAGTTTAGGATTACTTTCCTTGCGCTGTATGCGGACGCCCGAGGAATCAGATCCTGCTGCGATTATATTAACGAGCATTTTGAAATGAAATGAAGCACATTTCTGCCAACAGGTCTCATTCATGATATTCCGAATATTAACTGATTCATCTAGGTCTCCTGTACAGGGATGTTATATCAGTTTAGCAGCTTAAATATCCACACAACGTCTGCTCGGTAGCTTGCGTCAGCTGGCTCGCCTCGCAGAAGAAAATGTTGTTACCTTCGACGGTTTTGCCGATAATTTAGCGACGAAAAATAACTTCTTGGTACATTATTTACTTTCAAACCCAGCATATGACTTGATAGTTCAAATGTCTTTGTAGGGGAGCAGTTCCCGCCAAATATTCCGAGGTTTTCGAGTGTAATTTGATCAGCAGGTCCTCCATAGGTCCGCGCTATCGTTCACAAAATAATGGGTTTAAACCCACTGATCATTTTTATGCATATGTTTAATGAGTCGTTTTCATCACCAATCAAACGTTTTAAACCATAGCAAGGTCATATTCCTGTGTTCGTGTAGTTCATTGTTTTGTTCTCCAGATATCGCCCAAGAAAAGGGCATAAAGCTTAACTTTTCAACCGCGGTTTCAATTGAGCGCTCTCGAAATTGTGCTCGTTTTTGCGCCTTCCGACATCTACTTTTTGAAAGCCAAAGTATTTTTGATCACAATATTAACAGGTCATTTTATTCCTGCAGTCTGTTGATCGCTTCCTTTCAAATTCTCTGAGCAATCATCGGATGAAAAACTTTTCCTGGTGTCATATTTTGGCGGCCATTGAACCTCTCGGACCGGTTCACTTGTGACGTCATAATGGCTAAGATCATCGGCCGCGCAATCGCATTGCCGCACAAACAAAGTTGACCCCTCCCTCCTGGCTCTAGGTCTTTTAAGCCTTCTGGGAGAAGCCGCTGTCCTTAATCACTCATCACTCAAATAAATCGGCCTGGCGGATAACGACCTTCGTAATCATATGATTGAGGAATGTTACCTTCCAGCTCTTCATTCTTGTAATTCGTTTTACGAATACGGCAGTATTGAGACTTAACTTAAATGCTACTTACCTTCTCTAGGTCGGAGTCCACCGAGTCAGCCATCTTGCTCACAAATACACGTGTTCGTAACTTGAGCCCGCAATAAATCTAGCAGCGATCTACAAATGAGCGCTAGAGAAAAAAAAAAAGTCGCGCCGGAGAAAAATAGTCGCGCCAGACCAAAAAAGTCGCGCCTGCGAAAAAAAAGTCGCGCCAGACAAAAAAGGTCGCGCCAGGCAAAAAAAAAAGTCGCGCTAGCGAAAAAAAGTCGCGTCAGGGAAAAAAAGTTGCGCCGGCGAAAAAAGGCGTGCCAGACAAAAAAAAGTCGCGCCAGACAAAAAAAGTCGCGCCAGACAAAAAAAGTCGCGCCAGACAAAAAAAGTCGCGCCAGACAAGAAAAAGTCGCGCTAGCGGAAAAAAAAAAGTCTCGCCAAAGGTAAGAAAGTGTACATCCGCAATATGAAGCTGTACGCACGCGTGTATGGCACTAACAGGGCTCTGTAGGGTGAAGATGTCGGCGGATCGTCCCGATCGGGACGGATCGTGTCGACCCGTCACAACCGTGACGGATGGTGACGTCTCGTGACTGTTTGTCAGTTCGCGAGAGATAACATTCATGGCGGTGTTAAGGAGGGGAGTGGAATTGTCGGGGGATCTCAATTAGCGCTACGCCATATTGGAATAGTAACCGTGCAGTTGCAGTAACATAATAAGGTGTTCCGTGAATGTGAAGTAGAGTTAACTTCGATTTTGTAATTAGGTGTATGGCCACTTGAAGGCAGAATGGTAGGAGCATTTGAGCTTTTAGGCATTTACGATTATTAGGACATGCGATGTGTTTACTGGCAACTAAGTTGGAAATTAGTAATTTTCCTGGTAATGTGGTAAGCTTTGATGAGAACGTTTCCTAGTTGCCGGTATATTTAATACTGGACTTATCTGCGCCAAACACTTGCGTCTATTTTATCGTTGTCCTCGTTTACTTGATCGGTCGAAGCAATTAATTAGACTAGTGTCTGAGGGAGTCTTTTATTCGACCGGTCAAAGCAGTTAATTAGACACAGTCTTTTACCCAGTCAATTTTTACCCACACAGTAAATTTCAAGGAGTTAAAATAACACCTTGAGTAGAGTTAAATTTACTCCCCAAGGTGGAGTTATTTTAGAGGAGTTAGAATAACTCTAGAAAAGGAGTTATTTTAACTCAAAATTGGAGTTATTTACTGGTCGTGGAGTAATCTAACTCTGCTTAGTGGAGTTATTCTTTGTGGAGTTATTTTAACTCTAAAGGAGGGTTAAATCTAACTCCTTCTGGGAGTTACATTTCAGGAAGGAGTTATTTCAATTCTTTATAGGGAGTTAATATACCTCGCTTTTGGAGTTATCTTATAGGGGTTAGTTTTACTCTGGCTGAGGAATTACTTTAACTTGCTTTTGGAGGACTTTTGTAGGGGTTATTTTAGCTATTGTTTGGGAGTTAAAATAAATCTTTATTGGGGATTGCTTTAATTTTCGCCTTCTTCTCTACACGGCCAACGCCATACCGCCCTTTTGCGTTCGCGAGGACTAAACGCTCTTCCTAGTGAGAAAAAGCCCACTTTCGTTTTCTGTTTTTAATTGTACCACTCTGTAGTGGGACAGCCGTAATCCAAGCTTACGTGACGTGTTTAGCTTGGTTTAGTTTGGTTTGGGAAAGAGATAAACTGAACCTTCAGTACATCCTCTGCTCATTTGTTCATTCTACAACGTGCGTGAAATATTTATAGACTTCATATGGATCGAAAGTCGGCACCGATCTACAGGTAGTCTGCGGGCTCTCTCTATTTTGCTCGGATTTCCTTCTTGGCCTTGGGGAAGAACTCAAAACAAATGAGCGAGCGTGACATCCAAATGCAACACAGTCTAGTAGTCATGGCCAAAGGGGGCCAAAGGTCTTTTCCTGTGCCCGAATGGCGCGTATGGTCTTCTTATCTTACCCATACCACCCTGGACTTTGTTAACTTTGTAAGAATCCTTAAGTTAACAGAAAACCATCAGTAGAAAAAGCCATCTTTAGGTACACTTTTATTCTATTAGTTAATTTAGAGCAAAAAAGAAGAAGACAAATAATATGCTGTCGAAATACACGTCGCTGGCTACTTTCCCCACCCTGGACCACAAGCCTTCCAATGACACGTGACATGTGATCAAATTGCATGTGATCAAAGTTTGCGCGGCGGACAGTTTTAACGGTTGGAGCACAGGCGGCCCAGACGTTGTTTGTGATTTACATACGTGAGAGTATTGCGTTACGTTTTGAGCCATTTAAGAGAATGTATGAAAATGGTTTGAAAATCGCTCTAAATTCAACTTGTAGTAAAGGATTTAAATAAAAGAAGCTTACCTTAGACCGTGGCTGTGTTATTTTGAAGTCTTTGTGGCAGCTGAGTCGTTCTAAAGTCGTTCTAAAGCCATTTTGACGATTTAAACTTTTCCAGGTTTGCTTCCATTAAAGAGAAACGAAAGGCTGGCGACCTGGTCGGCCGACGGTTCGAACTCGAAGCTCCATAAATACCACTAAAATGCTCGGAGCTCGCTAAAATTGCCTCACGGCAGCCTTCGATAATTCTTCTTTCTCCTTGCTTCGCCTCGGACTCCAAGGTTTATTATATCCGCCCAAAAAACGCTCCTTTTCGAACGCTGGCTGCCCATTTCTGCTTCGTCTCGATCCGTTATGAGTTATCTTGGGCACGGATTTCAAAATCGTTGGCTTAGCGACCGCTTCATCACGACAAAGTCGCCCTCAACCGTGGGGAGGCACAGGTCAATTTGCTTTATGCAAATTGCACCGTATCAGGGTCCCTAGGGAAATTACACGGGAAACGCGATTTTAGCACTGAAAAGCACTGTTTTGCTGAGCGATTTTAGCGCTGAAAAGCACTGTTTTGCTGAGCGATTTTATCGCTGAAAAGCACTGTTTTGCTGGGCAGAAATGGGACTGCCAAAATGTCTGGCAATCAATTTCATTAGAAAGTGCTCTCGAGTACAACAACGTGTAATTGTCTTGTTAGCACGGTAAAAATTAACGCGGAGCAATTACAAAAATAACACGGCCAGTATATTTGACTCGTATTACTTCTCTGCAAGCGGTGAGTTTCCAGCCTTTTATGATACGACCAATTTGCATAGAGCAAATTGACCTGTGCCTCCCTACGGTTGAGGGCGACTTTGTCGTGATGAAGCGGTCGCTAAGCCAACGATTTTGAAATCCGTGCCCAAGATAACTCATAACGGATCGAGACGAAGCAGAAATGGGCAGCCAGCGTTCGAAAAGGAGCGTTTTTTGGGCGGATATAATAAACCTTGGAGTCCGAGGCGAAGCAAGGAGAAAGAAGAATTATCGAAGGCTGCCGTGAGGCAATTTTAGCGAGCTCCGAGCATTTTAGTGGTATTTATGGAGCTTCGAGTTCGAACCGTCGGCCGACCAGGTCGCCAGCCTTTCGTTTCTCTTTAATGGAAGCAAACCTGGAAAAGTTTAAATCGTCAAAATGGCTTTAGAACGACTTTAGAACGACTCAGCTGCCACAAAGACTTCAAAATAACACAGCCACGGTCTAAGGTAAGCTTCTTTTATTTAAATCCTTTACTACAAGTTGAATTTAGAGCGATTTTCAAACCATTTTCATACATTCTCTTAAATGGCTCAAAACGTAACGCAATACTCTCACGTATGTAAATCACAAACAACGTCTGGGCCGCCTGTGGTTGGAGTGTTTATCTCTTACATTTCTTTTCGCGAATTGTTGCTGATATATCGGGCTAACCACGACGAAAAACGATCCAGCAGGTTAGTTTTTTACTTTTGCTTTTATTTCCTGTCGTTTCTTGCTTAACTTTTGAGATGGAGCGGAGGTTCGGTTGAAATTAGATGTACGAAAACACTCGACGGCATTCGTGTGAACTATAACTCTTCAGTCTTGTGTGTGCTTGTACATGTTTTACAGTGTAAGCCTATGACAAACCTTTCATTGAAAAGCCTTTTAATCGGTAATGTATGAATTAAGTTACAGGCAATTAATGAAGCCCCTCAATGTGATCGTGTACATGCAACGGGTCCGAGGTGAGTCTTTGTTGAGTTTTGTTGCTACTTCAATTCCATGGGTAAAGTTGTGTAAGCACTCACGGGGTATCCGGTCGTTTCCATACACATCTAAGGTCGATTCGATACAAACTAAAATCAATTCGATACATCTTCCATTTATCTTGATTCGCTGAAGAAAATTGTTACTTTTTATGGTAAATAATAAACTGATGCGACACTCCGTTGAAATGAAAGATACTGAGGACTTGGCCGGATCGAAACGACTAATGCACCTATCAATGGTTTGCCCCAGGATGGGGGGTTCGGGCAACCCAGGGGAAATTTGACATTTTCAGGTTTCCAAATGTCAATTTCCCCACCCTTATGTGCCATTATAAGTCAAATTCCCACCCCTGGGGACCACAAATTGTACTTCTTGTAGACACAAATTTATAGGGTAGAATTGTTGAAAATCAACACAGAAGTACATGTATCAGGACGTGAGAATAAATTATTAAAAGCACTACTTGTCATCATTGGTGAGATTTGGCCAGGTTTCTGGATTCATTTGTATGTCACACCTGAAATAGGTCATTTAGTTTCAATCGATGTTTATAACTGAGGTCTAGAATTGACCAGAATTTCATTTAATTTTACATTTGGAGTATACTAGCAAATCCATAAACACAGAGAATATCGAAAACTTATGGCAGGGTGGCATCTAGTGAAGACATGTAAGTAGGAAGAAAATTTTGATCTAAATGAGCTTTTGTATGAACATTTTTCTTCTCAAAGTTGAAGGAGAAATATGTTATGTTATAGAACTTTAAAGACAGGGCACTGATGGGTATAAAAAAAAACATTTTTGCTTTAAAAAAGAGCAACACAATACTGTATTCTTGGACACTGAAAACTCGCTCACATGAATTTTGGGTATGTTCAAGATGGTGCACCACTCGTCACTCATTCCCAGATTCTCTCGACTTTTCAAGGTGGCAGTCAAGTCAAATGTCCCACCCCGGGGATTGTTGTGGATGTCAAAATCCCAACCCATGTGCACTTTATGCAGTCTAATTCCCCTGGGTTGTCCAAACCCCCCATTCTGGGACAAACCATTGATAGGTGCATAATATCGAAATGACTGTAAACCTTAAGTTCACAGATACTGTTTTTTTTTTCTTTTAGGGTGAGGACAGCTCACTTGCTGTCAGTGGTTTTCAGCCAATTCAGGAACTTGGGGCAGGAGCTCCTGTTTGGGGTCAATACAACTTCAATTTTTGTAACAAACTTTAATTTCGAATCTGTGTATGGCAATAGCAGACTGCAGATTCTTTTAACTAATGTGTCGCATTGCCATATCATAAACAGGGTAGCCTGAGCTCTATTCAGGCTAACTTGAGTCTGCTAATGTCATGCGCAGATTTCATATGTCCAAGGCTGTTGCCTAACAAATTTTTCAAGGAGCCCAGAAGGGCAAAAGCCAAAAAGTTAGGAGCCCAACAGTTAATGTTTTGGGAGCGGCTGCAAAAATTTAGGCACCCAAAGGACTTTCTTGGGTGTCCCAGGCTGCTGGGCTCCTGTTAGGCAGCAGCCTTGTATGTCCTTTAGGGCCTCTTCATATGAGCCTGGTCAACCGGGCTGGCTTGGTTTCCGAGATCTCGCCTCGCCACTCTTTCCTTTGTAAAAATATCAATATGTTCATATGAGAGGCCTGTCTGGCCCGGTTACTGAGATCTTGTTAACCAGGATGAAATTTTCCCCATATGAACACTCCAGCCTGGTGACAGGGATGAAACAATTTAGACAAAATAGCTTCGCTCTCACCACATAGCGGCCAAAATGGCATAACTTTGGTCTTGTATGTATTTCCACTTTAGGAGTATGCGAATTAGCTTTATTAGAAAAGTTAAAAGAGTCCACAAAGCTATGACAGTCGCGAACAATACAAGGTTATGTTCCACCATTTCGGTTGTGTTTCTTGAATTCATCCAGGTCGACCGGGCTGAAATTTCCCATATGAACACATCACATAATTTGTCCCGGTTACCGGGCTCATATGAAGAGGCCCTGAATGTGTTGCAATATACTGTGTCAATTAAATAATTTATGGAAATTGTCATAGGGTGAACAAGTGGTCATGCAAACCTAGAGAAATTTAAGGTTAAGTAGAGCAATTAATTTGCCATTGATATGGATAGTGGAAGTCTGAAATACTTGTTCCCTGTGATATGCAGGAAATGTTCTTGGGTACTCCCAGGCAGCATTTTTAAATCAGAGGATTTTTACCATTAACACTTTACCATTTTTAGTATCCCTACAGTGGCCACAGTGAACAAAACTTAAAAATAGTATTCACACCAATTTTGACCATGCTGCAGTTTATATACTAAAACATAAAGAACCTATAGCAACCATAGGGACCACATCAACAATCATAATTGCACAGAAACAGTTTATCTAATACACCAATTCAAATTTTGGTGGAAATCACACATACAGAGTCCCATAAAATATTGCGAATACTAAAGTAGTGCATTTTTTGTCATTCTCCTTGGCTTTTCTGTTGTGTTTCAGTACAGGTCCCTAAAAAATATTGTTTTGGTGACCATGATAATATTGAGTATAACCCTAAAAAAACCCTTAGAGCCTGAAACCTCTGAGCAGCAGATATGGTATATATGCAGAAAAAATGGTGAGATTTGCCTTAGTCTTCTTAGTCTTAGTATCTTGGGTGGTGTACAAATATTTTTTCTTTAATGTGTGGAATAATTATTATTAGTATCACCCAACTAGTGGACTAATGCAAATCCTGCATTTTGATTGGCTACGCTACTAGGGGTCTAATAGTATTAGTCATCGAGTAGCAAAATTCGCGGGTTTTTCTTTGTTTTTTTTCCCAAAGCAGATATTTCTTTAACTTGCATTTGCTAACTTTATTATTGCCTTTTTTGTCCAACTAGTTGGGTGATACTAAAACAATTAGACCCTTCGCCCTCAAGGGCCACGGGTCAATAGCCCATTCGGCTTCGCCTCATGGGCTATTGACCCGTAGCCCGAAAGGGCTACGGGTCTAATTGTTAATAATCATGTTCAAACATGGAATTCAACTATAATTTTAAACTATTTGTGCGAATGATTTCATCACCTATAGAATATGAGCTAGACGGTAGTGTTGAAGTTGAGTCAATCAGAGCTTTCAAATTCTTGTATCAAGAGGCCTAATACAAATGATAGAATTCAAAACTAATTTGGGATTTTGTGGACAAAATAGGTATTAACACTAGATGTACAATGCATGTAGACTTTCAAAGTTATACTTCAATGAGGCACTACACAACAAATACAATATTTACTTTCCTGAACAAAAAATAATACAGATTCTATTAGGGTTAAAAGCTTTATAAATTTCCATAAGATTAATAATTATACCACACATTTAAATAAATAGGTCTGGGCCACCTATTACAATGTGAAAAAAAATTAAGAAAATTTTCATGTAACATTACACAAATTTTACAACAATCACAATCTGAAACACAATTTCAATTCAGATTTTATGGAGAAAATTTATTATTGGCAGTCATTTGCATGTTCTTTTGCATGATTTTAGTCTTTGATAAAGTATAAGGTTTAATAGAAATTATTATTATTGCTATAAATAAGGATTAAATTTTTGATTTTCAGATTTAACATTATAATATAGCTCTGAATTTATCTTAAAGAAATAATATATAATTATATCATGCATGTGTTATAATGATTTCTTATGCCTCAATAAACATATGTTTAGTTATGAGCTCGTGTACTCTATTTAGCCAATAATGTGCATGTAGTTTCAATTTGAATGCGTGAGTTCCTTTTCAGCTATGGAGGAGTAACATTGCAGCTCCTAGCTGAAAATCCATGAATTCAGTACAAGTGGAATTGCAACATTTGGAGTTAAAACAACCCCTAAAAGGGATTCTTTCTTGGTGTTATAATAACTCCAAGTAGAGTAAAATCAACTCCAGATTTGTAGTTAAAATTTAGGAGTTGAAATAACCCTGAAAAAGGAGTAATTTTGAACCTAAATTTTTAACTCCGATTTTGGGGTTTAAATAACTCCACCAGAAGTAAAAATAACTCCACATTAGGAGTAAAAGTTACACCGATATTGGGTTTAAAATAACTCCCACTAAAAGAGTTAAAATAACTCCAGAAAAGGGATTATTTTGAACCGAAAATTTTAACTCCATTTTTGGAGTTGAGATAACTCCACCAGAAGTGAAAATAACTCCACATTAGGAGTAAAAGTTACACCGATATTGGGTTTAAAATAACTCCCACTAAAGAGTAAAAATAACTCCAGAAAAGGGATTATTTTGAACCGAAAATTTTAACTCCATTTTTGGAGTTGAAATAACTCCTTGAAAATTACTGTGCAGGCAGTGAGGCCTTGTGTTGTAATTTCTGTTCTATTTTCACGCACGAAGCTGGATAAGACTGCTTGAATACATGATGTTCAAAACGACGTTTTACTTGTTTTTTGAAACCCTTGTTGTCTGTTCAGGATAACGTTTTTTCAGAGTGTGCAGCAAGCTGTCTGTTTAACTACCCTTCTTATGAAAAAAGAATGGTCCTCGTTATTGGACATGCCTTTAGTTTTGCATTAATAAACTGAAATCTCGGAGGCTGAAATTTTATTTTCTTTGCCCAAATTGTATGAAAGAGCAAGAGAAGGATTCTTTTTTTCAAGGGAAGGGGAAGGTGCGTACCTTTGGATTAAAGGATCAATGGGGCATTGCAATGCTGCAAAGTAGAAATTGCACTTTGGTCTATGTCCAGAGTGTTTTCCTTTATTTCTGCCACAACATTCCATAATTTTTTTAAATCTGTTTTTTTTTTCCATTATATACTCTTCGATAAAAGGGCTTTCGCTAGCCATCCATTCCACCCCTTCTTCTCCAACATCCACCCCCGGATAGAATTATTCATCAAAGTAAACGTGTAGACGAAAATAAGAAAAGGCGAAACTGTTTAATAGCTAAAGTTATATAGCTATCTACTAAAGTTGCATCATTGACCAGTAAACTTATCATGTACATATCGTAACCTTTGCCAGTCCTACGTTTGTGGACATTGAATTGATTTTAGGGTCCTACTGAAAACAAACTTAGGGAGTTGAGCTCCCTGCTTATTTACTAACCACTACCACTACCACTACCACTACTACTACCACTACCACTACCACTACCACTACCACTACCACTACCACTACCACTACCACTACCACTACCACTACCACTACCACTACCACTACCACTACCACTACCACTACCACCACCACTGCCACCACCGCTACCGCTACCGCTACTTCTACCACTACTGCTACTGCTACTAGTACTATTACTGCTACTGCCACTGTTACTGCTTCTACTACTATTACCGCTACTGCCACTGTTACTGCTACTGCTATATACTGATACTGCTTCTGCTACTGTTACTGCTACTTCTATTATTACTACTACTACTACTACTACTACTACTACTACTACTACTACTACTACTACTACTACTACTACTACTACTACTGCTGCTGCTGCTACTACTACTACTACTACTACTATACTACTACTACTACTACTACTACTACTACTACTACTACTATTATTATTATTATTATTATTATTATTATTATTTCTAATGAAGTATGAGTGCGCAATCAATAGACAAAGTGGCTTGATCAAGAGATTCAGCTGAACTAAGCAATAAAGGACTCAAAAGCACGAATATCCTTAGCTGGGATCATGAGCTGAACTGAACTAGCTGACTGCACGCGAAGAGACGGGACGAAACGGGAACACACCGTTGATTGTGGACTGGAAAAGACTGAATAAGACGTAACAGTGAACCTACTAACATATGGAAATGTGCTTTTAAATTTGCTATTTGTTAAATGCTTTGCGTCACTGTTTGCAGCCTTATTCTGCTGTTACTTGGGTTGGCTGAGTAGAGCTGGTTGTCAGATTGATGCGAGGGGGCCCCGTTACACCCTGGATCTGGTTTTTTGGACGAAACCTGTAGCCTATCAATCTCTTGATCTTTTCCCTGAATCGTTCGTTGATCAGGGCATATACAAAGGGATTGATGGCTGAATTGAACAAAATCATCACGGCTGCAATGGCCCAAGTGACATCACTTGGGCTGCTGGTGGTGCTGTGATAGCTTAACAGGAAGATCACTGCGTCAGTCATCCAACAGATCGAGAAGATGATGCTGACGGTTACTGCTGTCAAGGTTACACGCTTTCGTATTTTCAGTACTCCCTGGAAATAAACAGAAAGAATCAGTTTCGGGTTACCGATTATGTGTAAATAGACAAAGTCAGTTATCACTACATTAGTATTTTTATGGCGTGGCTCGAGCTGTTGACCAAAATGATTAATGTCAAAGATGCACTCGACGCATCATCTTAAACAGAATTCACTTATGCTTTTTTTCTGAATAGAGTTTGTTTTTCTGAATAATTTTGTCTCAATCTTAAGCGAAACACGAGGAGATAAAGTTCCTATCTCCACGAGGCCACGTATTATCCCCTATATTTTTCCTGGCAGGTTGGGATAAGTCATTTATACCGGCTTGACCGCGATGTAAACGTTTAGTGAACAAATGAGAAAGAAATGATGAGACCAACATCTTAGCAATTAAAGCAGTATGAACCGCACCAAATGGAATAGGGATATAAAGACCTCTGATCATAACAGCTGTTAGGAGGAAAGTTCATTTTGATCATTGCGTGAAAATGCGAATTTAGCCTTGTCGTGTTCTTCTCAATGTGGAGGCGTGGTGGCCTCATGGTCAGTGTCTTGTCTGGGGACAAGACACTCTTTTGACTACTCACAGCGCTTCTCTCTATCCAAGTGAATAAATGGGTAGCATCCAATTCAATGCTGTGTTCTGTGATGGACCGTGAACATCCCATCCAGGGAGAGGTAGAAAGACTCCTAGTTGCTTCATGTTACGGAAAATGGGATCGGCGCCTACCTCAAGGGTCACTTGGCTCTTGTGCAGGTTTAACTTCTTATATGCTTCTGAATAGCCTTTGGCGTATTTAAACGATCCTAATAACACTAAATTAAATATGAGTAAAACAACCTCTGGTCATACCTGTTGCTGGTAGGAAATTTCATTTTGATCGTTACGTTTGAACCACAGATTGTACACCACTGTAGAGTAAAATGTAGCCATTAAGGGAATGGGAAGACCTCCAAACACCAGAAACCACACTACGCTGAAAGCCTTTCCCATCCACTCATCGGGAAACGCCAAAGTACAGATGGAAAGAGTCGTGTTATAATCCGAACTCAAGAATCCTGGACTTTCCATTATAATTGCAAAGATCCAAGAAGCAGGAATGATCACCTGAAATGAAATTAACATCCCTTGATGTGTTTTGCAAACGTACTGGTACCTCACATTATTAATCTGTAAAACTGACACTGACTCTGTAATTCCATATCTTTTTCAATTTATTTGAGGAACATTGTATATCTAACTTTGTAATTCAAGCACTTTCTACTGCGACGGATGCAACTAGCATCAAGTTGCCAGTAGATATATTTTCACGGAAGAATGTAATCAATAAAAATCGAGAATGAAGACCAGTGAAGCCTATATATTTTTTATTCGGTTTATGTCTCCCAAAATTGTATTCAATGATAATGGATGGATTCCACTGACGATCCGGCCCAAAGAAAGTGATTAATTCAAAGTGTTATATAGTATTATATTTCACCTTCAATTTGGCATTGGTGAGTTTTCCTTTGTTACCATGAGGATAATTCACTGCGTAGTAACGTTCAACTGCGATGACAACCAACGTAAAAGCGGAGCAAGCACCTCCAACCCATGCGAAGCCTCCCCCTGTCACCAAACTGCATAACACTCGACCCAGGACACCATCTGGGTGGCTAAACGTATGGATGAAAATGTGGAAGGGCGCAAAAAACACTGCCACCATCATGTCAGCCACCGCTAAGTTTACAAGCAGATAGTTGAAAGGAGTCCTATTGAACGATATGCGAAGGAAATAATTGATTTATTTTAAACAGTACAGATCCATTTGTTTCTGAATTGAATTGTGATCATGAGAACAATTCCAGATTAACAAGGGTAAAATTCGTCTGGTTGGAACCGATGTTGCCTAATAATTTCAATGGAGGAAAAATATGACCTTGATGACTACTTGGAGGGTGTAGATAACAGATGCATGCTTCTTAGAGTGCATGTGGCATCTGTCATTTGACATTTTAGTATCGGCATACCTCATATCTGAATTCCTGGTGATGACCACACAGACAAGGGAGTTTCCAATGATGTCGATGATGGCTAATATAGAAAGTATTGCGACTATGGCAGCCTGACCTGATTCGGAAATCATGACTGAGGGAACCCAATCTACACAATTTCAGTGTCTACAAAGAAAAAAAAAGCAATGAAATGAAGCCATTGAGTTTCAACTGTTAAAAGAAATTGATGAAAAAAGACAGTGAGGTGCAAATTCTACACCACCACGCACTCTTTTAAGCTGGATGATCAATTGGTCGAGGAACTGCCGCCTTATCGTTCCTATCATCATGAAACTTTTCACTGTTTGTTTTTATTTTACTTCTGTAACAGACCTTTTCAGCTAAATACTTAGTATTGGGGTTCAATTCAGAAACGAATTACGAAAAGGTAGCCGTCATTCTCCAAAATGCTCAGAACGTGGACATTTTACGTGTTTGTTTTGCAGTGGACAGCTTCACGGACATATACAGTGATATACAAAAAGGTGCTGAATCATGTGAATGTTCCTGCCTATTAATCACAAAGATACAAAGACCCCCAATTATCATGGCTTGTTCTGTTAACGAATGCAGTCGTCACTTTTCAGTTGCCTTGCATGGGCTGCATGTATGGTATGAATAAATTCAAATTTTGATCGAAATTTCAGAAAAAGAAGATTAAAATATCTTCCATATTTCACAACAAGACAACTATAAAATGGAGCCCGAGGAAACGGATTGAAATATGAGTAAAAAAAAAAAGAGTGAGCTGTCTTCAATATTTTCCTTCAAGACTGATAAAATCGATTTTTAAATAAAAATTAGCATTAACAAGTTACGACGTTTCGAGCTCTTCAAGGTCATTTTCAAGTGAGTAAAATTTTTGAGTGTTAAAACCAAGTTATAATAGATAAAAAGTGTGGCGAACGTTAAAATGTGATAAAATATGTAATATAACGTGTTCGAAATATACAATGGGAAAAAATGCAATGGAAAAATTAAACAATCTTAGCAAGAATTGCTCTAAATTGAATTGAATCGCACTGTTTGTTTAATTTAGCGTTGGTTTCAGTTCTTTGACAACAAAAACTTTTCAAAAATAAGACAGTCAAATTCGTTCTGACACTTTCTTAAGATTAGAAAACTCTGTGCGATGTCTTCTGGCTCCATATCGCGCTGCTCTCTGAGGTGTTTTCCGATTGTCGATCCTTCGTGTTATTAATTCGTTGGTGCAGGTGTCGGCACGTAGCCTACATCGCACAGGCCATACTGAAATGAATACACCACGTATTGTTGACTCACAAGAGGCGGCTTGTCTTCCGTGACCTTAATTTCATCCTTGATCTTTCTACTTGTGTAAACTGGGCTCATATCTGCGTCATCAGGCACTCGGGCATGTGAATCCGCGTACACTTTTGATTCAATGAATCTGCAAATGGTTGACTGCACAAGGTCGTCAGAATAGCGCTGCCGGGAGAAGATCTCTAAAGGCGTTCGCATTCCTCGTGAAAAAACTTTCACGTAGACGAGAGCTGAAACGCACAGTTAAGCATGGTGTTCAGCATTGACCACAAAGGATCGGCAATCGGAAACCAGCACAATATGGAGCCAGCAGACATCGCACAGTGTTTTCGAATCTTAAGAAAGTGTCAGAACAAATTTTGCTGTCTTATTTTTGAAATGTTTTATAACGCTAAACAAACAATGCGATTCAATTCACG
>JAHPZR010021021.1:70000-74024 GCA_019787425.1 Platygyra sinensis | reverse complement strand
GAAAACATGGCGGATGTGCCTTGATATTGAGCTCTTTCAGTTGAAAAATGGCTATAGCTCACCAACGAGCACGGGCACCCCAATTTTTTTTCCAGTCATTGTAATCAACTTATCATAAACTTTGCTTGAGGAAAGACTGATCTGATTTCTATAGCTGAAAATTGAATAAATAGCGAAAATAGCAAGTAAACTGTGGTCTTTTCTATTTTGCCCTATGGTAACCATGTCAAGAAATTTGGTTGAAATTTTAATCAAGGATTCAGCTTTCTGTATAAATCAAACTTAAAAAGTTTATTTGTGTCCGATACAACGCATTGACTCCAGTTTAATGCGTGTTCTCGTGAGTCTCGGTCACAAAAATTTACAATTATTACTGGGAATGAGTTCTTGTAATAAGCGTTAAATAATGCCAAAATGGGTCATTTTCAATGCCCCAGTGCTCCTTAATGAGTATGGGCACCCCCCTTTTTTATTTCAAAATTGAAGTTCTCATATGATAAATATTCAGTGGGCAAAGTTTGAACGAAAATCTATTGTCAGTTTTATTTCAGGGGAATTACCTTAAATAGTGGAGATAGTGTCAACCTTGCTTACATAACCAATATTTTTTAATTAACCGCCGTAGCGAGTTTGAGAGGCTGACGTTTCGAGCATATTATCCCGAAGACGATTTTGGCCCGGGGATTGTGGGTTATGCGTCCAGTTGCGTAGAGATTTCGTAAGTGTAGCAGTTCTCGTAAACTGCTAGATGTTTTACTATTGTACATCAGTGAACATGGTAGTAGCTGCTATTGTTGTAGGGTTGGGGCACTGCTTCTGTATATCGAGCCATTCATGTGAGATCATACGAGACCGTCTTACGTGACCTTGCGAGGGCGCATGATCCAGGAATTTATCTTTCAACTTGGTGAAGGGAATTCTTTCTACATTGTACTAGTTAATTGTTCTTTCCTAATTTGTTAGTATTAGAGCAAAATGCAAACCGATATTTTAATCAAAACATTGTTCTAAAAATTCACTGAACTACGATATTAAATCCGAATTGATAAATTAATCCGGGGGGATACTTAACAAAGTTTAATACGGGGAGGCTCCGCCCCGAGGTCCAACCCCTTACCCTTTTTATATACCATTTTGGCAGAAAAGGTACCCCTTTTAATAACTTTAATAATAACTTTATTATTTCTATAGCGCAAAATACATTACAATATGATCTAATGCGCTTTACATAATAATAATAATAATAATAATAATAATAATAATAATAATAATAATAATAATAATAAAAACATTGAAATGATTATAATACTACAAATGAATATTAGGTAAAAATATTGTATCAATATAAACTATAGGCTAGTTTAAAATAATGACTTTTCAATTGTGTCATAAAAGTTTTGAGACTGTCTAAAGCTCTCAACTCGTCTAGAAGGGCGTTCCACAGGGTCGGCGCGGCTGCAAAGAATGCCCTGTCTCCTTTTATATATCCCCTTTTATATACCTTTCCTTGAAAAAAGGTACCCCTTTCCTATACCTACTTTAGAAAGTCTTGTTGTCATTTTCATGTAGTGCTTAATAAATAAACTGACACAGCCATAAGTGGCGTCTACTCGAAATATTGTAATTAAAGGCCCTTGTAAATACCTAAATGACTGATTTCCCTACCCTTTTATATACCTCAACTTGTGAAATCCCTACCCTTTTATATACCTGAAGCCTGAATAGTATTTGATGGGATACCAAGAAATATATTGTTCCACACTCTAGTGATTGTATTGACGAAAGAAATATTGAAGGAGGGCTTGTCTATCTGGAGGGCTTTATATAGCCTGCGAACAGGCTCCCGGTTCGGTTGGGTTTAGAGCGAGATAGCCGAGTGTAGTCTAGGGCGAGCGGGACGAGCCGAGAGCGGTCTGGTGAGAAGGGAGTGCCCACTCGCTTCGCTCGCGGAGTCACGACGCTCCGACTTCCACTCGCTCGCCGAATTTTTTTTTTTTTTCGACCTCGCTGGGAGCCTGTTCGTAGGCTAGAGGGCTTATAACCGGGGCCGTCGATAAAACCAGGAACATGGAACATCCCGGAACATCACGAAACATCGAATAATTATGATAATTATGACAAAAATATGTAAAATAATATTTTAAAAAAATAAACAAAAATAAACTGGTATCAGCACGAAATATGAAAAGATATTTCGTTGGGTAGGGGAGTCAGTAGGGATGGGATAAGTAGCGTTGGGTGTTCCTTCAACTGACCACAGTAAGTGCAGGCATGGAAGATTCGGACGATGAATGCCAGGTAATTTATTTGATTTCCTTTGTTGATCCCTGATTTCTTCAACATCTGAAGTGTTCGTGGAAAAATCATACATGTACAGTTGCTTGTTAAGTCAGTCAGGTTGCAATTATCATTCCCAGTTTTCGCGCTCTCCGCTTAGAACGCCTGGCACTATGGCGTAACAAGTGCAGACTAAACCTTTCCGGAAACCCGAGTAACGAGCAAGTCATTTAATACACTAGTAGCAATCAAAGATTAGAGCAGTGCGTTCACGCGCGCACTTCAAATGAGTGGTCTACATTGGTCGCATTCGAACGGCTCGATAGAAAAGTTTGATTGAAAGTCCGATAATGATCTACACTGAAAGTCGAACTAAAAATATAAGCGGAATAATTTTATCAAAACTACTAGCCTGCGTAGCAGCCGTTTTCCTTTCCTTTTCCAGGCGGAGAAAGAGAGGGTTGTCCAATACTCCGACAAATTTATGCATAGCATTGTATTGTATTATATCCACAGAACAATAGATTAACAATACAATACAATTAAGAACGTCGCAATACAATAGAATACAATACAATGCTATGCATAAATTTGTCAGAGTATTGGACAAGTATGGAAATCCCGGGGGGGGGGTACTCCCTTATATGGGCTATATAGGTATGTGCGGCCCCAAAGGGTATGGTTTTTCAGCCGTTTTAGTCATAAATAGGGTATCAATTTCGGCTGATTTTGGCCATTTTGGTCATAAATAGGGTATGGTTTTTGTACTCTAGCCTCAATATGGGTATGTTTTTAAAAAACCAAAAGAAAATTAACAAAAGTCCTTCACAAATTATATTTACGGTAATTAAACTTTGGTCTGTGCTAGGGATTCAATTATAACGCACGTCTGAAAGAGGATTTTGATGTAAGGTTCAGGTCATAAATAGGGTTTCGAATTTTTGGTCAGGTCATAAATAAGGTAGGGAATATAGCAGATTTTGGTCATAAATAGGGTAAGGGTTTTGGGGAGCGGGCCGCACACCCCCACCCAATTTTTCTGGGAGTACCCCCCCCCCCCCCCGGGATGGAAATGCAGGCGTTCCATTTCACCACTTTTGATTTTAGCCAGTATAAGCAGTAAAAAAGTAGAAGAGTTCTGAAAGGAAGGAAAATATCTAGAGGAGAGTGAGAGACCTGGTCTCCCTCGCAGCCGGCCGTTTTCAGTCTTGTCACGCAACGAGACTAAAAACGGCTGGGAGGGAGACTAGGGGGGACCTGACATTCCTATGAATTTTCCCCGGGGGGGTACTCCCTTATTTGGGCTATACGGGGACGTGCCGCTGGATAGGGTATGGTGTTTAGGCCTCGCTGTCCTAAACAGGGTATACAATTCGACTTGCCTCTGTCCTAAACAGGTTAAAACTTGTCCTAAACAGGGTATGGTATTACGAGCCGAGAGACGTTAACCCAGACTGCGAGCAGTCTCTTTCTTTTCTTAGCCAGCGACCCGGTGCCTGCGAGAAGTTGAAAGAGCATGCGATCGAGCGGCAGAAAAACGACGCATTTTTTTCCTGATTTGCGCAATATCAACTTAGTAAACCGACATATGGTATGTCTAGTTTCTTTGTCTTGGATAACGCGATGAAAGAAAGATGTCACCGGTGTCGTGCAGACATGAGGGATCTTGATGGTATACATATTGCTTAGGGATATTTTTCTCTGTAAAAGTTCCATTAGTGCTTTAATCAAAATAAAATTAACCTTA
>JAHPZR010021021.1:45000-65000 GCA_019787425.1 Platygyra sinensis | reverse complement strand
AAATTTTGAGATCTAAGACACTCTTGAGACCGGAGGGTTGCAATTTTTATCATTTTTACGACTTTTGCCCTTTGTTGACAAACTAACGTCATGAGGTGTAATATCAACCTCGATGTATTTTACACCCTGCAAATTTGATAATTGAAATATTGTCTCTACGTGTTTAGCATATACCCTCTTTACATCTCAACGTTTAAACCGTTCTCTCGCCAAGATCTGCCCAGTTGGACTTTCGTTGAATCTCCACGCTTCATTAAGCTCGTACGTAATCCTGAATAAACATACATTCCTGTTGGAAACGTGATAAAATTCATCGCCGCTTACTTATGTTTACATTGATCACCTCTTCAAACTTAATTATCAAATACCTCTGATCAACAGATCGATTCAGTCACGACATTGTCACACTGACTAAACACCAACAAAGTAATCAAGCTTATACGTTACGAAGAATTCAAAACTCGCCAGTAAACTCGATCGAAATTACACTTAAGTTTTGCGTGTTGTGTATTACGATGTTGAGCCCTCGGGGGTTTAACAAAGTGGTGAATCAATTGTTCCCGTATGACAGACATTAGCTCATATCATTTGACCCCTGTGACAACTGCCATTCTTGTAGCACAGTGTAGACACTCATATCCACATTACACGGCTCAAGTAGCAGAGGAGTACAGATCGAAATTTTGCTCGTCTTCTTCAGTTTTAAAAGGTGAGGAACAGTTGTAACGCTTTCCTTCTGAGATACTTAAAATGGCTTCTCCCATGGTGCATTTAAAGGGGTTCTAAATACCAAACGAAAAGGCGTGATTAAGGGGTAGAGAATCTGCTTGCATGTAATATTGATTAAGGGGCCATGATTGCATCGCTAATCTTTTACACAAAGGAACAAGATGGCTTGTGAAAACAAATATCTCTCATCCTCGCATTTCTTTAGAAGCTCTTTACTAGTTTTAAGATACTGTTTTCCAATATGTGTGGAGAATTCGGAAGCCATTGCTTGATTTCTGAGACAGACCATATGTCCTGTTCAGAATTCCAGAGTCGAGAATACACAAGCTTTGGCTCTTATGAATCCGATGGAATGCAAGCAAGCCGTCATTAGCTCCAACCATAATCTTTCAAGGGGTCGACAGTGTAGGTCATGCGATTGCGGTTGATTCTGGGTAGATAAGGTTCGAGTTTATGTTACTGAAGAACGGGCACTGCGTGAAAAGAGTCTACAAAGTCCTACAACTTTGTAAGAAACATGTTTTCTTAGCTCCAGTTTGTCTAGGCAAATATGTGACGTAATAAGGGCGGAGATGCCTAGAGTACTGATGTTTTCGTCTGTGTCGCCGGGACGCATCTTTGGAGAACAGATTTAAAGAGGATTCGAGATTATCGGTCACTTTTGTGTAAATACATAATATTGAGGTCACTATGGCGGGTCAGCTGTGGCGAGGATCGGAACAGATACGGCTACATTCCTAAAGAAATTAACGTCCTTTTCGTAAAGATGGCACTTTTGTCAGCACATGAAGGTATTTGGGGTCGTAATTGCGATCTTTCTGTGCCATATTGCACATTTGGATGGTGCTGACAGCTTCGACGAAGAACAATGGACGAAGTGGGAGGTCACACGCATTTCACAGATTCTGTGCACCACATATCAACACAGGAATTACAGCTGTCTCTAACCAGCTGATAAACACCATGTTTTACCACTAAACGCAGGAACTATATTTGAAACCGCTTTCAGTCTAACAGCGTAGGAAGTATACTCAAACTAGCAAATGCACTCGAATTTCCGTTTACTCTGTTCTAACAGTGTATGTGTATTGTTCACCAATCAATTTATTATGTTCAATTCCGGCCACAGGGGCCTGGTTGGTATTGGTGGTCACGCATACGAGGCTCATCCGTACACCACAGACGCTGCTCGCATATTCATTAACTGATATCACTATTAAGCGCTTTTGTGCATACCGCCCGATCCATTAAAAGCGATGGCTTATATTTAGGCCTCTTAGCGCATATGTTTTGCCAGACAATCCAGAATTATCTAGATTTGTGTTTCTATAAACGTAATTTTCTACTCATAAAGAGATTATCTCGCGCAAGCCCGCATATTTGCATTTGAATTCACCAATCTTCGTTTATTTCAAACCCGAATATTTAAAGAAAACGAACCAGAGGCAAAAATTGCTCAGCGTCAAAAACATCGCAACACTGAGTAAATGTTGTTTTCCGCGTGACATGCGGGGATCAAGGAGTGGAGAGTCTGGAAACAATCATCTTGATTTCTATCAGCTGGTGATATTGCTTTTATTTTTTGTTATTAAGTAAAACAGTCGCCGGACTAAAGGGCTTTAGTAACCTCAAATAATATTGATCACCAATACTGTTTATGTTTAAAGGGTGGTAGCGTTGGCAACAAGACATCCCTTCGAAGAATAATATAATATAATTTGCAATTTATTTCCTGTCACTCGTCGTAATGCTGTCGGATCAAAGGATTATGAACCCTCTTAATGCTTACCGCTGTTCTGTAGCTTATATTACGAGCAGACGCAAAGAAGAGGTCATGGAGCAAAGAATGGCCAAGGGCTCCTGGAATGACGCAGCCTTCAGTCTGCCTTGCTATCAGATTGATGTTTCTAGGGCTGGGCAAAATCAACTCCCTCTGTACCCTTCCGCCGTTCATTCTTACAAGTGTTTGAATACCGCCGATCCTTGGTGGGTACTCACTGGAATTTTTACGGGGTGTGCCAGTCAGTTTAGTGAAACGACACTGTACGCTATGCAGTGAAGCATACCCTCTCGGCAATGAAAAAGGGTACAGTAAACCTTGTGCATCGTGACTTGAAAAGAACTCTGCACTTCAATATTTAAAGATTTTAGCTAGCTCTAATAAGATTGTAGCTAGATCTAGCTAATGATAATTGAAGACAGCCTCATTTTATTATACAAGTCTGCATCTTTCAAAGCCTGAAAAACCGAAACTAACCCAGTTACGTATGACGTGACACTTTTGAGATTGCGTGATGGTTGTCGCGTGCCGTGCCACATCAGACAGGGCACTTCAACTTATCTATCGACGACAAGATAAAATTGTGTTGAATAATTTTCTGACAGCTGGGACGGAAGATAATTGTTCCCCAGAAGCACGTCTGCAGCCCTTCGATATCATATTCACCAGATATGCACTTAAGTTATTTTTACCGCAGTAAGAATACGGTAGTGATTCCCACCGCGTGATGCTTCTCGTGGCTACTGCAGACTTTGCAGTTTCACTTTTCACAGAAAAAACTTGAAGCTGCTCGCCATAATTTCTTGGGTGGCTTTTTTTCACACATAGCGCAGGAGTTTAAGATTCATTAGGGCGTGCCCCTGTTAACAAGAAGTTTTTTCCCTTTGTCCTCTCAGGAATGGGTGATGTTTCACATCCAGCAGTCCAATTTCTTCATTAGACCCTCATTACTCAACTTGATCCTCCGGGCGGATTTCCGGATCTCTTGTGGACGTATCAAAATTATTAGGCCCCTGTTGTTTTCCTCTGAAGCCCGTTGCCCTAAAAATGGAACCCAATATTATTTCTGGGACGCGGGTGACTCAGTAAACCCATTGAAAGTGCCTGGTGTGAACGCGCTCTAATCTGTTCTGGTTATATTAGCAAGAAGATTTCCAAACATTTCTGTGCCTCAGCTGCTGACTTCCAAATCGAACTCCCAAATATCAATCACTTTCCAATATTACGTTGAGGCAATATTTCCCATATTATCTTCCCGATCGCGGCAGATCGAGACACATAGAGACAGGCTTGAGCCACAACCAAAGGACTTTTTGATTAAAGTGAAATAAAATATATCTGAAATTTCTAAATATTTGTACACTACCAGAATTAAAGACACTCGTTCCGCATTTTATTCCGGCCAATACTATACAAACGATTGCTCAAAACGGAGATCTTAGCATCTATATCAACATTACTTTCTATTCGTGTGTTAAAAAGCGCCTGTGTACACACATTGAACAATTCATTCAAAGATCATTTGTTCCACAAACAAAGCTAATTTAACGCGTGTGTGCTCCCGAATAAAAGAACAAACGGATGAACATGTATAAATTACAAGAGCGACCGATCATAAGTTCGAGCTGTGCTTCGTGTCTGTTTACACAAGTATATTGGCTTTAAACCAAACACGTAATTTGTGAGAGTAACGCCGAGTTATTTTTTCAGCTGAAAGTATTCGAAGTGTAAATTAGACTTATCTTCCTTTTAAAAAAACAAACAAATTGAAATCACTAGGACAAAATCTAAGAAAGAAAAAACTGACTAGCTCAGTCGCTTCACAAACGCGGACGTTGTAATTATCACCTCATAATCGTATCCAAACCTTTTAAATAAGCCAGTTACAATACATAAATATCGACCGATATTTCTCATTTGCTTTGAGAAATCATTATAGATCAGTTATTCCACCCAGTTCGACGCAGCTGTCTTCGAAAACAATATAAGATAAACCCATTCAGTTTTCCACAGCTGATAGTTTCTGTCGCAAAGTTCAAGCTAAAAAGTGCATCAAATGTTAAAGAGGTTCAAACATTTGTCAGCGAGGAGGCAGTTGAGATCTTGTCGAGAAAATAACTTAGAATGAGATGCATTGCTTTGAGATATAGTTGCTATATAAACTTGAAAATCTACTTTATGTCGCCTTTGTGATGTCAATTTCATTGTTTATTGTGTTTTGCCAACCGCGTGCGGTGTGGCGAATAACTTTTCAATTTTTTTTAAATTTATAGTTGCAATAGAAAAGTACGAAACAAAATTTGACTGTAGTTGCAGTTTCTTGTTGAAGATCATGAAGAACGAGACTAGGGCAGCCAAAACGCGAGATCCGTGGTTTGGCAAACGTCACTGTTGTGACAACTTCCGGTAGTGATTATCTAAAAACATGAATAACTTCTCCCAAGGGGACGATTTAAGTGGGCCAAATGTGTGATATCGAGAATTCTATTTCAGATCTCAAGTGATAAACACCAAAGATCTTGCTCTCGTCGAGTAGAGTTTCAAAATTGCTACTCGCTACTTGTTTCGGGAAAGGTAAGATCGTGACTTTTTACATTTCGTGTACATTTACATTTAAATTCAAAGTTGTATGTATCCTGTTCTTGGTTCGTGAATTTGAAAAACATTTGAAGCGGCATGCATACTTCGTAATGCGGCGGTGTCGGTGCTCACAACGGATGTCTCGCGATAGGCTAAATTATCAACTTTTACATCATCCTTTTTGCGCGTGAGGACTCGAAATGTCTACAGGTATAAAACCTTTAAGTTTTTCATAGCTTGCAGAGATTTCAGAGCGTTTTTGTTTGGAAACGTGTGAGTGAATAGAGTCATCAAATGTTATTTTGAACGGAACACTACTTTCGAACATGCTGCCGAACTGTCGGGGTTACAGTTCGGGATATCGAATGTCACAAGCTTTCCCGTGGAAAATGTTCTTTTTCAAGGTACTGTTCAGAGTTCAAGTTTTGAGATCGCTTCGCCAAAGTTCGATTTGAGCCCTCCCCAAAACTACCATGCATTCGGAGAGATCTCGATGAATGTTTAATTAGTAGAATTAAGCCGGTATGTTTGTAATGTATTCAGATGTCTATTTTGCTCGCGTTTATATTTCGTAAATGATTTTGTAATTAGCAATAATTGCATTTAGAGCGCACTAACAGCGGCCAAAGGGATTCCAGGCAAGAATTTCAACCCTTTTAACTCTCTGGATAACCAAAGTCAAGCATTTTTCTAAAGGAAAAGGTAAATTTGTAGTTATCTTTTAATCAGATATTGCGGTTGGCGCGTCATACGGCATTTATAAACTGGGCTATCTTATTAGGGTATTACAACAATTTACAATGACTTCAACCAGACGCTTCGTTTTCTGAGGTGTTTCGCTTTTATTCTCGAGCACACGAGCGTAAAAGCGACTTTTCAACAACAACAGAAAGATTCTTCTGGCGAATTCAAAGCCAAGTTGACTTGTTTTTGTTTTTTCCACTCGAGAAAAACGAGGGGTTAAGATGACACGTTTTAAACCAGAACCGCACATTATAAGCGTGCAGTAACACGACATGGACTCCGTCAATCCTATTGGCTGTTATTTCAGTCAGGCAGGAAGAAAGGTCGATTTACTTCACTTTCACAGTTTGTTTGTTGAATTTATCGGGGGGTAATAAATCGCTAAAGAAATTTATATATGTTGTTCTCCTCATTTAAAATGCCTTGTGAGGTGTTTATATCATGTCAGTTTCACGAGCAGAGCGTCAACCGCTTGTATCTTTTGAAGCCATCACGAAAATTCACATTTGTACCGATGTGTTTGCAATCGGCAAATCAAGTTTTCTTTCGTTTAGAAATTAAATAAGGTACATTGAAAAAAAAAATAAAACGCTTTTAAAGTACATCATGCATACTCTCTTTAGAAAACCAAAGTCACGTCAAGTTATTCAAATATGTCAACAGATATTTTAAAGATATTGAAACAGCAAGAATTTTCCTCGTAATCTCTGTTCAACTCCTTTCTATTCTTTCGGTAATTTTTGACCGCTGATTATAAGAAATCAGAAATTTTGTTTATAACAACAACAAGAGGGATAGTTTTTTTTTCTCAAAGAATAGATCAAAACGTTATGCACGATCAGTTCGAATTCAAAGATAGTGCATTTCAGGTACACTGATTGTGTATACATGAAGTATATTTGCTCAGCTCTTCCTTACAGTGGAAGTCGGGCACGGTTTTTTTTCCAGCGGCTGGTGTGGCAGATTAGTCTGAATTACATAAAAGGATCTGTTTTGTATGGTTTGTTTTGTTTAATGCTTCAGCTTAGAAATGCCAGTCTTTTGGTCCAAAAATAGCAAAAAAAAAAATCCGCTTTATATTTGTATATACTGTTACGCACTGGCCCTAAAATATATATTGCAAGCGATTTTAACGCCCCCCTACTGAGAGCGCCGTCAAGACGTGTTTTGGAGCCACAGAAACTGTTAGCTTTGAATCAAAGTGTAATAATCACATTTTAGTTATTCTTAGCACTCTATTGCTACACATATCGAAGAGTTTGACCCGACTATTTACTGTGAGTCCCTCTGTTTAAATCATTGTCGCTTGAGTGATTTCAATGTTTCGCGATCAGTGATTGCCTGAAGCTGTTCTGGATGTCTGTTGTTATGGGTCTTGTTTTCGAGATTTTGTATAACAATAACAGAATGAATGGTTATGACGTTGTTGAACTTTACCAGCATTGTGAGTATCTTCTCATAGGCTAAACGACGTTTTTAAAGCCACGTCAATTGTAATTTGTTTTGCCTGGGGCGAGAATTTACCCCTAACACTGTTTTTCCAAGCGAGAACAAGGAGTGAACGGTAAATTTACTTTTGAGCCTCGGATTGTAGGAGAGGCGACGATTTGAAGTGTGACTCTTTGATTGACAGGAAAAAAAAAACTGTTTACAAAATGAGCTTGTGATCGTTGTCAGCAAGACCACTTTATTTAGCTCCCGGTATTCAACATTTCAGTCGGAAGCGTCAAATGAATTGTAGCAGGTCCTACGGAAACGGTCGTAGTTCTTTAATGTTGTAGATTTTCAGCCTCGAAAGAGCAAAGATTCTGAAGGCTTGATTTGTATTTGAGTAGTTTAACGCTCGGATTAGAAATGTAAGTAGTTGAAATAGCCTTGACATGTACTTAACTCCTCAATCAAAATAAGCTCGCAGGTGATATGACAGGGTTCACGCATTTAAGGATCTTTCAGCCAATCAGAGAGCTTCTTGCAACGCCTCATGCTGATTTCGCCAATCACGATCGACAAAGAAACCATCTGTTCTCGGTTTGTTCACTTCTCTCTTGTCTTCTTTGCTCATCTAAACAGCCAAATTGTGCGGTTTATGCATTGAGCTGACGGAAAGAGTATTTTCTCGGCCAGGGGTTAGCATTTGTTGGACTACTCACCGTGATTCTAGCCAAGATTTGTGCGCTTATTCTCTCATCAAAGGTGATCTGTTTCTTCTTGAAGCGACTGCATCTCTCGTTTTGAAATAGCCTGATTTGACTCTGCAAATTTCCGTTCATCTCGATATAAATGGTTAAATGGTTGTCGTATTGTAGAGGTAAGTTGCTCCTTCGAAAATATTCGTATTTTATCCGTTATTCTTGTTCTTCTATGTTTGTGCGTTCACTCGGCGAGCTCACTCGCGTAGACAACATTTCCATTTGGACAAGTCGTTTCAACGGTTTGAAGTGTAATCGCTGTTGAGACAATAATCGTCCACATCTCTCATGTTAATAATATATTATATTTACAACACATGTAAAACAGAGCATAGCTATTATATGCGAATTTTCTCCTTGAATTCGACAAGCGTTCGTTTCGTAGCAAGTAGCGGCAACTTCTGTGGGCGTATGGCATTCAGTTGTGTTTGTTAATGTTTTTGTAGGGTTTTTCAAACACGAACAAGGGAATAAATCCCACGGTTAGCATGTTTACTTTGCTGTTTTGAAAAAAGTTAAGCTCCAAAGTGAAAGCGAGAGGAAAGCAAAACAATTTTCTTTTGAACAGTCGTTTTATAGTTCGTTCATAGAGTTTCTTCTTATGCAGGTTCGGGTAGAAAACTGTTCGCTTTGAAGGCGGTGAATATGTGGTGTGGGTCGTTGTTGTCTCCATAATCGTCTTAAAACAATAGATTTTAGAATGTGTCACCGAGTCGTCGACTTTTCACGATAGGAAAGATTTGTGTTGTCTTTATCGCTTTTAGTATTGGTTGATCTTAGGTCTAGCAGTATAAAATCGCTAGTATTTCACTTTCAAAATCCACGGTCCGCAACCGAAATTTTATATAGTGGTAGCCGTCAATTGGTTTCTAATGTGGTTTCTTTGGTGTCATTCACATTATACACAGAATTTATTCAAGCGGAAACCGCAAGGTACTCGACATTCGTGACTCCACAGACGGTGAAAATCAAGCAAAGAGATCGACTGAAGTTTTATGGAGTTAACTTGACTGGAACTTCGATTTAAGGTAAATAGATTGCAGGATTGGGCAGATTTAAAATTTCCTGTCGCGAGAGCGTGTCTATTGTAAGGTTAATTGTCTGAATAAATTAGGAATTACATTATGAGGTGTCGGTCGAGAGGTGTTGAAAGGAGCGTTCATCGGAAGGGACAAGGAGTTTTCAAGTACAATTATTCACTTTCCTGTTCAATGTTTCAGGTCAGTGGATAGTTTGCCACAGAAGCATCCGCGAAAAGAGTTCGTGGTTTCACCACTTTCGAATTGGACGAGCTCCCTCACAGGCTGGCGAGGCTGTAACGCGTTTGCTCCAAAGAGAACCTTTCGCCGGCGAGGTAGATATGAACATGGGTGGCAGAAGTGAAGCTACTTCAGAGTGTAAAAGTGTGACCAATTCAACAAGGAATTCGATCTCTCAAGACGACAAGGGCAGTGAATTAAAGGGAAGGAAACAGGCCGGTAGATCGGCTAGTAGCGATAAGAAAAGCGAAAATGCAGAGCCTTCGAAATTGACTTACACTTCAGAGGAAGATGTTTACTATGAACCGGGAGGTAAGCAAAAGAGATCTTCAGAGAAATTTGTCGAATTTCAAAAGCCGTTCTATGTCAAAAACGATATGGATTGTTTGTACTATTAGAATAATTACTTGTAATTAATATCACACACGAAAGGGAAAACACACCTAGCATTGGCAATGGTCGTCGAGTTTAAACGACGATTTTTAAAACATTAATTTTTGTGCTCAGCGAATTTTGAACTGAAACGTGCTATCAACAGTTTCTTTAATATGCCTTCTGTTTTTGTTCTTATAGATTCTGCGGTCTATTGCGAACAATGCTCTTTCTACTAAACAATGTGGCCTATGGCTCGTGTAAATTGTAAATTTGCATTCGACATGTTTACCTTTGTTGTGGAAATCATTAAGAATTAGTCGCGTTGCTGAAGCGATATATAAAGCAATTTTTTTCCTGGGGACGTTGTTAAATCGTTTCCTCGATGAACCCTATGTTGAAAATTCAAAACGATTTCCACGGGACTTGGTTAAACGCTTTCAAAACATTTTGAAACAAATAAAACAGAACATCAAAACAAACACGCGTTAAAAGCGCGGCACGCGGAGTTCAAATTTGTCATTTTTAGCTGTCCTCGCTGGGATAAATCAATCTTTTTGCTTCTTTTCACAGACTGCGTTTACATCGACAGTCAAAGACCGGATGTGGCATATTTTATTTGTGCTATCAAAGAGTTTCGTATGGTAAGTTTTTTATCTTTGTTTTTCTTTCCCTGTCAATGTTTATGTTTAACTTTTTGCTTGTAGATTCCTGGTGGCCGTTCTCATTCTCCCTGTTACTCCTCTAATGTTTGTTTTTTTCTCTTAGTGCAGAATCCTATTAGTATAAGTGTGCTGTTTGGTAGAAAAATTTAAAATGTTTTTTTTATTTCAAGTTTCATTATCGAATTATGGGAAGACATCAATTTGTGAAAGATTTCAATTCAGAATAATTTATTTATTTATGCAAGCAAACACTTCTTTTCCGTTCGATTTGTAATATAATCTTGTTTTCAAATGTTTTTTTTTTGTCCAATATTCTACCCCAGTTAGTGAAAATATCCTATATTTTCTAACATTTATTTTTCAACTGAAATTTTTTCATCATCTTCAGCACAAATGATTTCATTTAAGTACAGTGATTTTCAAATACAAATTATATACATTTTTCACATGTAACTAAATCGGTCACCTTTAGCTTTGTAACTCCCCAACATATATAAATATAAGAAAACGTTCATGTAGACTTGGTTTTATTTTGTTTTATTCTTTATCACACATTATACAGCTGTTTATATTTGTAATTTAAATTGCAAAATTTTAATGGTTGAAAAGTTTTCTTGTGGCTTTGTAACTAAGAAATTTGTTCATTTAAATTTAGGGATTCAAATTATTTAATTATCTTCTCGTGACCTTGCTGAAATTGTATTTAAATTTTTGCACAATTTGTTTTTCTTCCATATTTTTCATTTTGATTGTATGGTTAGGCAAACATCATCAAATGAATCTCTGTTATTTTATATTTTTCTTTAGTTTGCTAAAAAAGAAATAGATAAGTTGCAATTTATTTCAGTGTGACTTTTTACAAATGACTCATGGAGTGGAATATTTTTTAAAAGTGCAATGAAAATTGTAACCATCAGGAATCTAATGTAATTTAAGATATGAAGAAAAAGAAAAATCATTGTTACAAGATTTCATACACAAATGTTGGATCAGTTAAAAGACTTTTTAGTTATAATTTCATTTGTCAATTTAAGGCAATAGCATTAATTATTTTTACAAGCAGAAGATGACAAAACTGGAAACTGATGGTTGTCGTGCATATTTTACCAAATCAGGGTTAAATACAAAACGTTTCAAATGACAAAATGAATAACAAGAAAATGAATTTGAAGGCAACTTAGTACTGTAGGACTTCTATTTAAATATTTGATGGTAAAGATAAAACAGTGTGATAATGATTGCAGGTAAATTTTCTTTCTTTTTTTTTCAGCAGAGCAAACGAGACTCCCTTGTCGTGGTAGTAAGATGGTATTATCGTCCTTCTGAGGTTCCAGAATCAGTCTACCAGCTTTTGATTCAGGATAGAAATGCGGAAAATGGTACGTTATTCAAGGATTGTTGTTTTACTAGTATATCAATTTACACAGACAGCTGCAGTTTTTTCCGGTAAAATCTTGACACCTTTTCCATATTTATCATTTTTGTTATTCAAACTGTCAAGATGTTTTCAATAACCTGGGAAAAATAAAAAAGCTAAAATAGTTCTTTATTGGCCATAAAAATAGAAAGAAAAGCTGGTTAAAAAAGGCAACATTTAAGGGAAAAAAGTCTCATTGCTTACAGATGATTGGTTAGCGTGTAAAATTTTGTTGATAAATATATGTATCTGAATTGAAATGCTATTTTAAAACCAAAACCTGTTCGAAGCAGCTCATGTGACATTTTGTTGTTAAGTCTATGTATTATAGGACCTTCGGAAAGATGCTAGATAGCGTAATTGAAAATGTACCTGACACCCTGACCAAAATACCCCCTCCTTAGGTACAGCATTAACAGTCTTTAGACAAAGACATTCAAGATAATTTCAAAAACCTATTTTTCCCAAAACTACTTTTTTCAACCCTCACATGTCTTCATTTGCGAAAAGTGGGCGACTCAGAAATTGAAGTAGCCAGACTTTTTAGCTGGTGGCCAGGACTTAATGAGAATCTTATTTGTTAATAGGAAAATTTCATGATAGATCATGACATTTTTAGACAAATAACATGCTGATTGCTGTCAAGGACTAAAGAGTCAAACAACTGACACATGAAATTTGTTCTTAGGTTCCGGTGACCACATTCTAGAGGATGTTGCTGTGAAGGAGCGAGAATTGTTCATTTCAGATGCAACAGATGTCTATCCAGCTTCTGCACTAAGGTGAGTATAAAAATAAACTTCATAGGCAAAAGTTTTTCCAGTTGCTCTGAAATGGCAGCTGCAGCTTTCCATTTAAATTTATGGATTGTAATAATTATTATTCTTATGAATTGGTTTGTCCTAAAATCTGCAGAGCTCTTACTTTCATAATTTTTTTGCAAGGCGCCATCTCTGCAACTCTCTTAAATTTTTGCAGAGACAGACTCTCCCAGTCTCCCTTACAGGTCATGAAACAAGGTTCCCAGACAATGTAAAAGAAAGCACTAAAATACATTTTTCAGAATTTTTTTGGTAAATTGTGGCATTTTGGGAGAAAATGTTTCGATATGATGCATTTTTGTGGTTGAATTGGCAGAGCTCTACCATTACTTTGAACAACTCTTTTAAGATCAAGGAAGGCAAAATTGGCAATCTGCTGGATTTCAATACTTTTAGGTTGGTATCCCAGTGACACATGTAACAACAAGCATTGAAATTTCTAACATGATTGCTCGACATGTGTTTTTTCTTAGGGGAAAATGCAAAGTGCGACCATTTGTGGAGATCACAGATTCAGTGAAAGGATACATACAGAAAGATGATTGTTTTTTCTATGTACTTGGTTACAACCCAGAGACAAGGTAATGGGCGGAATGAAATATTTGTCAATTAGTCTGAAACTGGGGAACAGAAGGTGTTTTGATTGTTGAATTAGATGGAGATGGTTGGTTATCAAAGAAATAGAAGACCTTCTAACTCTCTGTTTACTCAAGCTTAAAGAAACACTCTTGAAAGAAACTGAATTTGGAAAATAGTTGAAAAGTAAACATTTGACTAGATGGCTAATTCACTGCAACATGTCCAAGATTTCTTCGTGTCTACTCATTCTCCCCACCCCCACCACACCAAAAAAGTAGCATCTCAAAATTAAGTGGACATTTTAACTTGGTCACAGGATATCTGCTTATTACAAAAAGTCTAATTGGAATGAATTAAAGAAATCACACTACATCAAACCCTGATGATTTGTAATATTGATTACATTGTTTTTTTCTTCGATTCAGGAGGTTAGCAAATACCAAAGGTGAAATAAGAGTTGGAGTCAGCCATCAGGTAAAGAATTTATTTAATATTCAGGAATTTCATTGCTTATATCTTTTTTAGCAGGATAGCAACTGGTTTCCCAGGTGGGCAAAACTTTTTTAACTGAACTACTTGATAACAAGAAAAACAATTTTCTCTACATGGTCAAACCATGCAGGCAAACTGTTCCTCACAGCCATGTCCAGCCCTTCATGAAACCCCAGAACATGATGTGCAAGCTGCCTTTAAAATATTAAGGCATTACATCTAAACACTGTTAGAGCACATCCACTTGATGTCGGTAATGGTTACTTCTTCAGCTCTCTTTTCTGAAACTCGGCTTCTCATCCACCCTCACCTCTCACAACAAGGTGTAATTTGGGAGTTATTACTGTGATATTCCAATGTTTCTACAATAGTTACCTCACAGTATATGGTCAACATCCTCTTTTTGGTATCAAATATCAATCTTTTAATGGTTCATTATTGCAGGCGACACTCCCAGAATGTTGTCCATATCCTGTGAATAGCTCAGAGGAGGTGGAAACACCAAGAGAAGAGCTGGTATGAACATTTCTTGACTTTGCATCATTACTTATGTTTGTAAAAAGCAAGAGTATTTAACTTTCCCAGTGCATCTCTCCAATGAGTATTAATGTAGAAAAGGAAATGGTTGCTATAGCAACCTGAAAAAATGCTGATTGGTCACTTGCTCTTCCTAGTCACCTCATGCTATGGACACAGAGTTAAATGCTGACCTTATGAGTCATCTGGACTTGTGAAAAGATAATTATTTTCCTTTCTTTTTTTTCTCTCTTGATATCATTTAACTTTTTGATTTTCTCATCAGATGTGGAATCCAACTCTCGATGACTATGAGTTGATGATGTATTTACGAGCTGCGAGGTGAATAGTAAAACTTGCTGCTGTTTTTCATGGTTCATGCTATTGTGTTGTAATGACATTTCGATGAGAAATTCCTTGTTTTCGGATTGCACAAAAACACTTAATTAAACACATATTGTGGAATTAATTTTTTGTCGTGCTTGTGTCTTGAAGGAGTATGGCACAGTATGCTGGAATGTGTAATGGTGGTTCACCTGAGGATGGCTACAGTGCTGTGTCGCAGGATGCCACAACAAGCAATGCCCTTAATGTGGTGAGTTGTTTTCTGTTCAAGGGAATTTAATTATTTTAAAAGGAGCCACGTGAGCGGCCTTACACCCCCCACCCCACCCCCCCTGTGCTGTAATAAGGGTGATGATGATGATGACGATGACGATGACGACGACGATGATGATGATAAGGAGCCATGTGCACAATTACCGCAGACAAAACTACCTTAAAATTGAAGGAAATTTAAAAATAGTAGTTTACTAAGAAAAAAATTCACTAATTAAAAGAGATAATATAAAGCATAAAGAAACAAGGATGGTTAAGGATGGAGAAGACTGACAGGATAAAAAACGACGAACTTAAAACCTTAGGCTACACTATTCAAGACGCACAGGAAGTGATGTGGCTCTTTTATGACCCTCTTTTAACTCTTGACTAAGTGAGGTTCTTTAAAAAAACCTTGAGTTAAACTGTGAATACTGAATAGATGATCAACCAGAACTGTTCTTTGTTCTTAGCTTCATCAGAATAATTACGATGCGGCCAAAGCCTTACAAGCTCTTGTGAAGAAGCCCTACCCCAAGGAACTGGAGAAGAAATGGTCTGATGATGAAACGGTAATACTGAATGTTTGCTGTTACTGCGTGTAAGATAAGTAGGGTTTAAGAAAGCCGTCCAAAGGTTCTCTCCCTCACTTCAATTTTCTCTCCCCTCTCTCCCTCCTCATTTCTTGATTCCTCACTCACCCTCCCAGCCCTAGACGCACACGTTCTGCCGGCGTAATGAAAAGAGTTTCAGTTCACTTTTTCTCTTAGACGAAGTGTACATTTATGTTGTTGTCTTTTATGGTTTTAGACATCCGTTTTGAATAATTTCTTTTTTTTTCGTTTTAGAAAAAGTTTGTCAAGGGATTGAGGCAGTATGGAAAGAACTTTTACAAGATCAGGAAGGAATTGCTTTCCCACAAAGAAACGGTAAAGATTTTTGTGGTTTTTCTTCCCGAAACCTGCTCAAATATTAAACTTTACAACGATTGCCTGTTCTTTTCATTTAAACGTTCTTTTGTCACCTACAGGGCGAGCTTGTGGAGTATTACTACACATGGAAAAAGACTCCCACAGCGTTAAGTTCTCGACCACACAGGCGTCGAAGACATAATGTTCTCAGGCGCAAGGCTCTCCCCAGAACATCCAAGAACATTGTTAGCGAATTCGGTAAGTGTCGAACTGCAATTTTCAGGGATTGTTACCCTAAGTGGCTTAGACTTCAAGCAGAAAGTTTAAGTTTCAACTCATTTGAACCCTTTCTTTCCTCAGTTGATCTTAGCTCTTGCAGTGAAGACGATTATGATAGTGACGACAGCGAAAGAGATTTGAGGTTGGTCTAAGGCGTTTTTCTGTGTTTTGCGTTTCCGTCTTCTTCCTCGCGTGTCCACACGTGGTCTTCACGCTGCACGAACTTCTTCTCTATCGTGCGTGGTGTGCACGTCTCGCCGCGAACTATTTTTAATTTTCAATTTTCTAATTTAAGTGTACTTTGTTGTTGTAGGCTGTACTGTTGTCGGCATTGCTATACGACTGAGTCTCGCAGCTGGCATCACGGCAGTCAAAACAAGGTGATTTTATGCGATGATTGCCGGATTTACTACAAGAAGTACGGAAAGCTTCCCGCGACAGATGAAACACGCGAGCCACCTCCTTACATGTTCAAGGTTGTCGTGGAGAGGGAACTCAGGGATGAAGATGGATACGTTGTGAATGGAAAACTAGCTCTCCGCAGCAGAAGAGCCATTCCTCCAGTGCAAACAACGCTAAGATCAGGACGAAACAAGACTGCTAGCCCCGTTGAAGGTATTTTAAGGTCGTTGTTACATAATTGAATTAATCTCAACACTCGTTTCTCAGGTGATTGCAACGCGCACGTGAATTGTGGCTAAAATACATTTAGGTTCCTGTTATTGCTTATTTTCTTTCCTCTGGAGTTGACACTTCAGTGTTGGTCACTTCCGCTCGAGTATTTGAGAAATCAAGAAGGGAACGCCGGCTGTATTTTTGTTGAACTTGTTTTTAAAGATTTCCGGTTTTAAAATTATAAAGATTTCGAAAAACGAGCGGAACTCTGATGAGTCGACAGATGTTATAGAAACTCCATTCTAAGACCGGCGTTTTTTACTGCTGTTTAGGAAGTTCCCTCAACCTTTCACGAATGTTAAAAGCAGTGCTTTCTGTTCTGTTTCAAGTTTCTGCATTATTTTGGTGTCATCCAGACAGTGGGTTGTAGTTATGTAACGTTTGTTAATGTATGCATATTATTTCTGTAATGTATATTCAGTAATGTATTTTCAGTCAATGGTTACTCTCCGTTTTGTTCTTTCCCTAACCATATGTAAAATATTTCTCTTGTTATAAACCCTGTGCACAACGAAGAAGTTGAGTTGAGTATCCGAAAAAAAAAAATCTAAAATGTTTTTTCATTGCCAGCAATTGTAGAGAGTGTCTTCCCAGCTTGAAAGTGTTCCTGCGGAGCTTTCACACACGAGCGATGTAAACCCAGAATTTCTCTTAAGTCATGCAACCACGTTTAAAAGCATGGCTTTCAGACTGCGTTCAAACCTTGAACATAAATTCAATCATGATCTAGGCTACCTTACTAAATGTGAAAGTTTTGATTTAGGAGCAACCAGTGAGTCGTCCGGAGGAAGTCGAAGATTAGCAAAGATAAACAAGGCGCCTTCGCCGTCAAGTGGCAGCACTTCAAGTACTGGAAGCAGCGGAGGAAAAGACAAGCTCAAGAAGGTATCAAGCTTTGTTTGTATTGTTTTGTTAGGGCCTTCATTTCTGCTGCAACTCTTCAATGTTTTACTTTCTTGTTAAAGGAGCACGGGTATACGTATTTTGAGTTATTTTGCCAACGATCAAAATTACCTTTAAATCGAAGTGAACCTGAAAAAAATACTCTACAAAGATAGAAGAACATCAAAGAGATAACAATAAACCATAAAGGAACAAGGATGGTTAAGGATGGAGACGATTGACACGCATTACAGAACATGAACTTGACTTTTTACAAGATGCACACACCGTGATATGAATGGAGGTTGTGACTATAGCAACCAATGATGCAGTAGGTTGATTGAAATTTTGTTTATATAGGGCAAGGTAAAGAAAGGAAAGAAGCGTCGACGAGATCAGTCACCTGACAATCAAACAACAGACAAACGAAAGAAAGCTCAGTCGCAGGTAAGTAGGCAACTCTGCAATTTTCTTGGAACTAAATAGTGCTTTGTGAATGTGCGGAAGATCTGTAACTCAACTGTCTACTACCCTTTTAGGACTCTGACGAAGATGCCAATGATAACGCTAGCGACACCAGCAGCACTACCGGGGGTAGGGACAGTGTACTTCCAGACCATGACGCCAGTAGCGTTTGTAGCAATAGCAGTAACAACAACGATGACGCCGCCAGTAACCGTTCGTGTTCGCCGACTGGGAGTAGAAATGAAGTACCTGGACCTGTTCCGCTTCCTCCCAGATTTAAGCGCGTCGTTACAGGTGAAGAGGGGCGAAGCTGCGTGCGCACTGACGTCATCTTCTTGCATCCCGAGAAGCCGAAGAAGGACCCGGCGTGTTCCCGAGAAACGACGGTTTCTAAGGAGTCGCCGTCAAAGGCTGAGGTATGTTAACCTGAAATTTAAACGCGGAAAGGTTTTTTTTGGAAACCAAAGTAATGACATCTGACCAATCACGTAAACGACTCAGAAAAAACGAGAACCGATTTAAACCGAGACATGGTGTACATGGTTGCGTATTTCTCAAAGACATCTGTTGTTTTGTTCTTTTAGGCCAGAGTGGAGTCGTCTTCGGAAGCGCCGGCTCGTTCAAGTGCCAGTCGCTCACCGTACGACACTCCAGCTACCATCACCTCACATTACGAGGCGTCGCTACGCAACATGATGGCTGGAGGACAATACCATTTGTATCCCCCGAACATTCCGCCTGGTATGTCATCCCAGGGGATTAACATACCGGGATTCCCGCATCCGAGTGCTGGCATGGATTATAGGATGCTCCCATTGCACATGTTCTCAGGGATGGGCGTTGTCCCCGGTGCGGAATCAAGGGGGAATGCCTCGAAATTTACTGAAGGTTTTGATGAGTGGTATGCGCAATATCGCACTGCTCATATGCAGTCTGCAGGCCATCATCTCCCTGCTATCTCTTATCTTCAGGGGCAAGGGCGAGCACTGGAGCAAAGCGCATTGGACTCGCGTGGCCAAGCGCACGAGGCCCTTCTCAAAGGACGTGTTATCACAGACCCTGTGACAGGGCTTCAGTATTACGGACCTCAACAGCATTCGCATTCTCATCTTCACACTCACTTCCACATTCACCCGCACGAGCAGCAACATCTTCAGAATTTACAGGCTGCCAATCTATCCGCCATTGATCAAGCTTATCTGCAACACCCGGGAATCAGTGCTTGGAGGAACCACCCGTCTTTATGGCACAATCCAGAACTGTTGCATCTCCATGGTAGTGGAGCGCGTGGAATGTTCCCCGAGGAGATGGCGCACGCCGCTGTACCTGTTCACGGGCTCGGCTCAACACCGCTCGATCGTCAACTGCAGCAACAACTTATGATGAGTCAACAGAGCAAATACCACGCCCAGCAGCATCTATTACCACACGAAGAGTTCATGCGGTGTTGGAGGCAACACAGTCGAGCTCAACAAAGACTAGAAAGCGAAAAAATCAACGACCATTTGCTCTCGAACATTCTTAAGAAGGAGCAAAGAAATCTACACAGCCCTTCACAGCTTGAAAATGTGGTGAAGAAGAACCTAGACAGCTCTGGAGTGTATTCTTCACCCTCCAAGAAACCAGTACATATAGACTTATCGAATGACTAGGCTAGTAATTTACCAGGAGTTCTGTTGAAATTAAGTCCCAAAAGAAATTTATTCGAAGTGAAAAATAATTTAAAGATCGTTCTTTCATATTGTTCATAAATCGTTAATTATTAAAAATGGTGTCTGCGAGTTACACGTTTCCCATCGACCAACATAGAAATGGCAGTACTGTTTCGTTTATATTTAAAATTTATTATAGGTCTGTTGAACTTGCGAAGAGAAATAGCCTATTTATTTCTTACTAAACGTATGTGAAATTAGGCGGGGATTTGGAAATTTGTGATTATAGTTTCCTCTGTGGTGTGTTACACAAGAGTTAAAATACGTTCTGTTTTATTTTATTAGCATCGAATGATGGAAAAGAACTTCTAAAACACATTATTTTCTATACGGAGT
>JAHPZR010021021.1:0-40000 GCA_019787425.1 Platygyra sinensis | reverse complement strand
ATGACTCTAGATAAACGTTACAAATTTAAAATATGGGAAATACGATATAACAAGTGCATTTAATATTTATCTCTTCACTTGTTGTATTTCCCAGATTATAAATTTGTAACGTTTAACTTGAGCTATTCTCTGTAACACCCTGAAGAAAGAAGGCCGTGACTTCCGAAATATTGAAAAATATAAATTCCATACTGTTTAATCAGCCTTGCAATTTTCGTCTATCACTACTCTGCCTAATTATAACTTGGAGGCAGAGGTAAGAGAACCTGGAAACGAGGTTGGAGGGAACAAGGGATATCACTTTCGCTAAACAGTTTTAGAAAGCGGGGAATTCACAACTATTTAATGTGGAGCAGGGGAACTTGATTCCCGCCTGGGTCCTCCAGGGTATATTGGACAAACTTGTTTGTACAGCGATAAACCAAGAAAGCCATTGTCGTTCCACGTATATTCATTTTATTGAAACTCAAACCATTCGCTTTCAAAGGGTTTGCTTGCTAAACAAGCTAGAGGGATTCTTTTTACAGGAAAAACCAGTGAACACTGTTACAGTAAAAACGTCGTTTACATAAACAACAAACTCCATTTGGCTTGAAAATATGCTCGGAGATTTGACCGCGAGACATTATCTGTTCCGAAAATCGAACAGTACGCTCTCGGAACATTGCGAACGTCGAATATTCAGTCACACGTGACGCGTTTAGACCATTCGGGCGTGATCAAAAATATTTCAAGGATTGTAACAGGAAATAGTTGTATTTGTCTGCTGTAAAGTACATTATAATTATTCTTGTAAAATTTGCCAAAACTAGACGTAGCCAATAGCAGTAATGTAACCTTACTGCGACTTTCAACAACATGCGGACTCTAAAATTCAAAGCTCAACTGATAAATGCGTTTCTCGCTACCGTCAATCAAATGTTTGGCGGCTCCTCCCAGCTTCCGAGTATGTCGTCTGAACTGTGCTCAACGATTTGGTTTGATTACCGCGCGCTCGGCAGTAGCCGGAAGCTGGGAGGAGTCGCCGACACATTTGATTGACGGTAGCTAAAAACGCATTTGTCGGTTGAGCTTTTAATTTTAGAGTCCGTGTGTTGTTATTGAAAGGCGCAGTAAAACCCCGGCAAACCGATGGCAACTTGTCAACGCAACATATCGCAACACTGTTGGGTGCAACATGACCAGTGTTGCGACATGTAGGTGTTGGTGGCTCAAATTTGACAACACCCACAATGACGCAACACGTCGCAACAGGGTGGTCAAACGCGCGCAGCATGTTGCGCCTAACAATGTTCCGATATGTTGCGGGGCTTTAAGGTCGATTAGCATGCCAGCATTTTCTTGCTACTGGTACCACAACATTTTTGCTTGCAAACAGACCAATTTCATATTCTCGGTGATGGACTGGAACTAGTTTGCAACCGAGGCTATGACGCATGAGCCTCCATTACAAGCTAGTTCCAGTCCAATACCGAGAATCAACCGTGTTGCAAGTTGCGGCAACATGGTGTGAGAGGTAGACACTACATGACAATAACGCTTTTTAATGAAGCAGCGTTGCGCCGCAAGTTGAAAGAAAATGTTTTCCGTTTCCATGTGTCACGCAACATTAAATACGAATAATGAGTGACATAGGAAATAAACGGTCCTTCACAAAAATACAGTGTTAGCTCACGCCTATTTAGTCACAACAGTGCGTTCGTATTAGTTTCAAACTGCACTCAATTTCGACACGAATATATAGGAGCGGTCGCTTAACTTGATCAAAAATAATCATACATACTTTTTTTTTCCAAGAGGCAGTTTCTGGCCTTTAAGCCCTAAGAGAGGATTATTATTATGATCAGGCACATATAATCCATTTCTGGTAATGCCGTCAACTCTAAAACGAGTACAAGATAAATAGTAACTGCACACGATAACAGCCATTCTGAGTTTACCAAAAATATATCAAAAAACATTTCGGGGCAGTCACCAAGCCGCACAAACAAAAAAGGGTATATATACGTCTGTGCGTAATGAACTTCAAGAAATCAGATTACAAAATAGGTATGCTGCTTAATGTTTCAAAGTAAACCGAAAGATGAACACTGAGAAAATTGCTCCTTCAAAGAACTGGAAACAGAAGCGAAATTGCACAGTGATGACGTAGGCCCACCCAAACCACGAGAGTGACTCTGATTGGTTGAAATAAATACAAATCAACAAGGAACCAATCAGAAGCAGTCCTCAGACTTGGGCAGAGCGAAGTCATAAGAATGGAATTTTTTTGGCACGTTGCTGGTAAACCTCTTTCGCTAAGAGCACCGTGTGAAGTCTGCCAAAAGGCGTTGTCTGTAAGGAGAAAGAAGCGCTTTGCGGTGCAATAAATAACTTTGGAAATATTACAACGAAACCAGCGTTGAGTGACCTGTCTGTTAGAATGCGATTTTTATAAGAAAGAACGTCACTGGGCTGGATATAGAAAACTCGCCGTTTTAAAGCTAATTGTGTTTGGCTCTCTTTCCTTTAGCGTAACCTTCCCACCGAACTGCTGTTGTTCTTAATATGGGATCCCGGTCGATATTCGCCAAAAACGATAACAGACTGACGTGTAAAGTGTGATAATCCCACCGAGCCAAATTTGGCGCGGTACGCATAGTCACATGACGCAGATCATAAAAGCTGCCCGAGCCACTGTCATAGAGGGGCAGCATGGCTTTTAACGAGCGCATGCCCTGATCAAACAACTCCGCTGCCTCGGCACCGTGCTGCGGCCCTGCAGTGAGCTTTAAGTCATATAATCCAAGGAGTGAGTAGATGAAGCCGTTAAGAACAAACAGTGAAGGTGAAGTGGGGTATTCTTCATACCATGGATATTGGTTCATGAATGTGGTTAAAACTCCTTTGTCCTTCGATTTGATTTTGAAGAGTTTAGTCGCCTTGAGCGCGGCTCTTAGATACACGGGGTTTTTAGTGTATAAATAGGCCCTGGTTAGCAGAGACATGCCCTGGCCTTGGCCCATGGCTGAGTACCAATTAGGGAACAGTGTCACCCCGTCAATCACTTTACGCTTCACCGTGATTGGCCAACTTCCTTGCTCTGTTTGATGACGTACGAACCACCTTGCGGCGGCCATGAACGAGTGCGCATGAGCAGAATGCGCCAATGAAATGTTGTCAATGGAGCCTTTCCCGTGAAGCGAGATGCTCTGGATTTCTGTAAGGGACAACTTGCTTCTTTTCCCGTTCTTCCCATCAGGAAAGCGTAGTCCTTTCCTCAAGTCAGTATCCAGATTCCGCACAATCCTTCTCCAGCCATTCCAGTGCCCTATACCGTAGAAAATCTCCGAAGCCGCCGACGAAATTAACTCGTTGTTAGTGGTGTAATGCACTGTGTAAAAATCCGAATTGTCTGTTTCAATGACAATAGAAACACGCACCTCGCCGCCAATGAGGAGGTCGAAGGATACAATGAAATCCTTGGTTGCACTGTCCACGCTTAGAGAAATCCCTTCTCCTGTTAAGCCTACCAGAAAGAAAATCTCCATCAGACGATCAAAACTAAAAGAATTAGCCGAGCGCTTAATTTAATTTGAATTATTAGGAATAGCTGTCGTTTTAGCCAAGTGTTTCAGCAAACACTTGCAAGCTGACGCAACAAAACACATTCTTCAGACACTAACCACTATCTTCATATGAAACTAAAACCTCTGGCTAATTGCTGTTCTTAAGGCTCTCTGTGGGCTTATCCGATTGGGAAGGCGTATTTTCCGGAAGGGCTTTTGTCACGTTTCCAACATACTGTATAAACGTAGTCTCAATTAGTCAGCTTCTATCAGTTAAAATTTCAGCTCATTCTTATAAACTGTAAGAGACTTTGCAGATCTTTATCGCAGCTATCAGTAACAATACCGCGTCAATCCTTAGCTAACAGGTTAACCCCATCCAAACCCTCTTAAATCTGGAAGCGATGTTTCACGTGAAAAGATTTACTTGGTACATATAAGAATTCTGACAAAGATCCCAACATATGACGATACGAAATACAAAAGGAGCTTTAAAGTGGTCCAAAAACACCTTGAAAAAACATTTACACGACAGTAGAATACGAAACAGAAGGAAGCCAAAAATTGAAAATAATCATATCGTCCATTTAGAGATAAAACTTTTAATTAGGCTTAACTTTGTCTGAGATTTTTTTTTTTTTTTTTGGGGGGGGGGGGGGGGGGGGGGCTTGTTGTAAGCGGTATTTGTAGTGGCTGGCAAAAGTATCCAGCACTTTCCACCAGTTATAATTAGACAAGTCCATAGTCCCACACATTATCAAGTGACGTTATAATATTGGTATAAAATAGAGGAAAATAGTGAAGCTGGTAAACCTCTCACACTGTCGTCCAAATTTAGTATGGTTGATTATAACTAATGTAGAACACTTTCTGGAGTCAAAGAAGACTTACAAAAACTGTCGTTATATATTACATACTGTAAAGGGTATTACACAGCGGCGCCATGATCTAATTACAGGTTAACGCACTCAGCGAGTGAATTATCGGGATTTACCTGCACTCCTTCAGTAACAATGAACGAGAAATTTAAATACCGCACGAGGCCGCCGAGTGCGGTATTTTAATTTCTCGTTCATTGTTACTGAAGGAGTGCAGGTAAATCCCGATAATTCACGAGCAATGAGTGCGTTAAACATTTTTATTATTCAAATTGAATACACTGCAAACAAAAATCGTCCAACTTTGAGTCAGCCGAAGCCATGGTGTAATGACAGTGGTGTATTGAATTTACACCACGGCTATTACACCACGATAATGACGTCAAGGCGGTTGTTTCGTCATAACCCAGTGTCACATGGCACAAATCAACCAATCAGAAAATCGGAATTCGTACAGTGTATGAAATTTGAATAATAAATTGTATTTTCGCGTGGTAATAACAATATTGTGCGAATGAGCGCAAGCAAACGTGAAATTTTCCCAAACGTTTATTTATTTATTCGAATTTCCAGCAATCACGGCAAATGACAAGAGTCGCACGTTTAAGAGCAGAGTAAACACTTCACCAAACATAATCCAAAGCAAAGATTGTAAACAGGGGACAACGCCTTATAATCACAGTGAAATCAATAGTCGGGCGAATCTGCTCTTGACCGGTTAATTAAAGCAAATCATTTTCCTTCAGAGCCGATTCAAGGAATTGAAGAGATAATCCCTTTCTCAACCCCCTGGCTAGTTTATGAAGCATAAACCGTTTATCGACAGCAAAAGTGAAACTGCCCGCCATCACAAATTAATGCCTTAGAAGACGTAACTATTCTATTTGTGTACCTTACATCGCAAAAAAAACCAGTTGTATGAGCTGTTTGTATGTAAAATTCCCTTGCATAACTATTTTTCACTGTAACAGTTATTCATTTCTCAAAATAGCTTTCCAATCTCTGCGACAAGTTTCTCATGGTTTTTCACCCTATTAGATATATTCTGAAACATTCTGGTGTTTAAGAAAAACCATGGCTTGAAATAAATATTTACGAACGGCATGATTCTGAACGACATTTTCCCACCGAGTTACCAGCCTCTCAAGAGCAAACATTTACAGCAAAATGTTCTTTGTGGCATCTCCGACAGTGGTGGATGATAACTTTGGCCCAGAGCCGAAAACGTCGTCACTCTAAATCGTTTTTCACTGCAAATGCTCTCGTCAAATGAAAAATTCGACATGCCACTCGGAAGTTTTGAACAAAAACTCTTCCTTCTTCTTCTCACATTCACATTTTGAACCAATACACGCCGGAATTTCCTTATCCCAAAAATCCCGAATATGTGCGATCCCATTCTGGTAACTCTATAAGCTTCTATAGAACCGATCAACTTGCGAAAATGCGACCCCATACAAACGGCACATCCCCATTAGCCTATCCCCCAGGGATTCGTCCGCGTTATTTCACCGTAACACACCCACCCACAATTACGACCAAATTTCCACAGGTCTCGTACTGAACCGCGAAATCGTTGAAAAATCAGGGCTTTTTGTATTAACTGCCGCAACATACCTCGCTAAAAACTTCACTACGTTACGACAAGTGCGCGTACGAAATTCCAAGTACAAGTTCAATAAAAATCCATAAAATAAACAACAATCATCTCCATTTCACCCTCAAATTCACACCAGAATCAAATCATTTCTTTTTTCCTTTCTTCAGGTTGACCTTTACCGAGCTCAAATTCCCAAATGAGAGCTGACATCTGGTTGTAATTCGTTGTTTAAATAAAATGTCGACGGAATTAAACACAGATTTACACAGGTCAAAGGAAGGCTTACTCCTTGACGAAGTTCTAATTCACCGACCCAGAATGCTCTCAGAGGAGAGGAATGTTTCTACCCCAACAGCAACAGACACGCACCGAAATGCGAGTGGTTTTACGGATTGCGCTGCTCTCGTGATCTAAACGATTGCGGACACCTGTGATAACAAGATAAAGTATTAATGCTAAAATGGAGAACTTGTTAATTGATCAGGCGTCTTGGGGCGAGATAGCGAAGATAGCCAACACACATACTTGTCAACGACCGTGACAAAAGACACTTAACTGTTTACACAAGTTTCTTGCCTCGTGACTCTCCTCAATGAATAATTTCCAAAAATCAAAATTATAAACCATTTATTATTTAAAATTTCGTAAATTACTTAATTCTCCTTCGTTGGGTTCACCGTCCAAGAGGAAAACCTTTTTTAGTCCAATGGATTTTGCTATGTAACCTAGAAAACCACGCTTTTCACTTCCCAGAGGTCTGGCAAAAATGTTGATTCCTTTGCTGAAAACCCTGAGGCACTGGAGCCCTTTTGATTTTGTTTTGTCTCTGGTCCTGGTGTATTTTTAGGCTCGTGCCCTGAAGACCGACGCCCTTACAGACTCTGTTTTGATCTCTTCCAACATGAATACTTTTGAACTGATAAACAGCAGAATAGAAGAAATATTTGTGGTTACCCTTTATAATTACATTAATTGTGAACGAGAGAGAGAGAGGTCTGCTAGTACTATACAAGAAAGAGAAATGTCTTCTCTGTAATCAAAACTGGAATGGAATATCTGTCTCTCTCCTGACATAATTGCAAAAGATATCGGCAAACAACAAGCTAAAACATTATAACACTCTGACAAACATTATACCGTCAATTTAGGCTATGAGTAGCCAATCTCTTTCTCAGATCACTTTTTTCTTTGCGTAAATTATTGGAAATTATTTTAATTATGGACACTGTGGAGATATGCTCCTAAAGAGTAATATTGTATCTCAATGAAAAATAAATGATTTCTGTGAACACTTGATCAAGATGAAATAATTATCCATATATCTAACATAAACTGATTGTACTTACTAGCACAACTGTACAAGGTGAAAGAGGATTTGTACTTATTTTTGTGCCTGATTTCTATTTTTGTGTCAGCAGCAAGTTCTACCAAACTTCTTGCAAATTTGCTCAAACATGAAGTTTATGAATAACCTTGCTCAATTCCTTTCAAAGAAGTATATCATATATGGCTTATATTATAAGCTTGGAGAAAAAGGCCGTTCATAATGGAGCTGTTAAAAATGCGAACACAAGAAAGCTAAATTTTGCTTTCAAACTTCCAAGGTTTCGATCTGATTTCTAAGATGTTTGGCCATGGAATGGCACAACAATTTATTCCTCAAATTATCTTATCCTGTTTAGCCATCAATTTACTAGGGTTACTCAGAGAAAAAAAACATAGTCTAACCATTTGGCAAAAACATTGTGTAAACTCTACTACGTCAGCTCCTTTCACTTACTCTACAAACAACTCATTGTGAAAAGTTCTATTTCCTTACCAACTTGGGTGTTGACAACTATCAGGGTGAAAAGCTCAGAGGGCGACTTCCTCTGGACATTTTAATTAAACTTATTTTTAGCATGTTGAAAACAAATTAAGTCCACTGATCACAAATATCAGATCAAGCCTTATCTTTACAGAATTAAGAATCTACTTATCAGAAAATGGTTCCTACATATTTTACCCTCTATGTTGGGCTGTCTTAACAATTCCAGTTCGGGCAAATTCCTTGATATTAGAGAACTTGCACTCTTTTAGGGACTTTGATTGAATCAAATATCTAAATGTAGTCAGTCATTATTCTTTGTTTTCATTAGAATTAAATTCTAGACACATTCTTCCAATTTAAACAGCTAATCAAAGATTTTTTAATTGTCGTTATTCATCCTTTGAGACAGCAAATAATTTCACTTTTTGGTTCCTGATTTTAATTTGTAAGCTCTGTTTGAATGCCACAGATTCTGCATGATACATAACATTAGTGCCAACAAAAAAAATGATTTTATCTGATGTCTGTTCTTCTTTATAAAATCTGGAAGGTTTACATAAAATATAACTTTTGGTTTGATACTTTTTAAAAAGATTTCTCTCTTTGTTATTTACTTGGAGCAATTTATATGAGATTTTATTTATATTACGAAACTTTATGATTTGTATATTTTTTCCTTTCCTTTTCCTAATATGTTAGTAAACAAATAAAAATAAAATACAGTCGTAGTTTACTTGGCTAGTGCAGAAATATTAATGTTATGAATACAGTGTAAAATTAATATAATTTCTTTTCCAATCTTAATTCCTTGGCGCATTACTTTCAGCTTACATTGGTTCATCAAAATAACACATTCATTACTATTAAAGAGTTAAATAATTAGCAATTATTGAATAAGGCTGAGTAGGATATGAAGAATTCTGCAGATAAAGGAGGGTGTTATCCACAGAGGCCGAAGGCCGAGGTGGATAACACCCTCCGAGATCTGCAGAATTCTTCATATCCTACGAAAGCCGAATTCAATAATTGCTTTATTATTCATTCAAATTATTTCCCCGTTCTTAAAGGAGTTTCGCCATTTCGCTCTTTGTTTTTCTGCTCACCAAAAAAAACCACAACCTCGTCCCCAGGTTTTCTCGGTCAATGGTTCAATAATCTGCAGCGGGCTGCACTTTTGACGTCATCAGTTCAATAATTTTCAGCGGGCTGCACTTTTGACGTCATTGACTCAATATGAGGAAGATTCTTTCCAAATTTGGTAAACAGCAGCTGGTTATGGTGAATTATGAGTGCAGTTTTAACCAATCAGAAACAGGGAAATATTTTGAATGAATAATAATAGAATTTATCCACATTTGGCAGTATAATGAATTAAATTGAAAAACATATTTCTTTGGCACAGACACTAGGATGACCACTAAATAGACCAACAGGATAACAACAACTGAACATAACTGTAGTTTTAAAAATTATAAAGAATTAGTCAGTTACACAGTTGGTGATCAAGAATTACTCAGTTACACAGTCGGTGGTATATTGCCCTAAATTAAAATTTCAATAATTGAATACTGGTTACGGAATGCCTCAACTAATAGGCTATCGACTATTCAATAGACCATTAACTTTTCAACATATTCCCAAATTAACGTTAAATGTTAATTTTACTTAAATTGCAAGAACACCCTAGAATGTGACGAGGATCTATATACTGACTTTTGCAACTTATCTGGAGAATCACAAAACAAAATCAAATTTGTTGCTTCATACCTGACAATACATGGATATTAAATAAGGTACCTTCTGTTCAGAACAAATAATCTTAGAATTTCACACCCAGTTGATAAAGATCTTTGCAGGAAATTGGCATACTTCCTGTGTGGGCAAATGTTACCACATCTATTTTCTACACTGATGTATAAATATTTTTTACCAAAAATCAGTTAAAAGCTTTTGGTTGTTGCTAAGAAATGAAGCCTTCATTCATAGAATGTTTGCCAACATCTGAAAACAAAATGCACTGGGATAGCAAAACCCATTTGACATCAAAGAAGTACAAGCAATATATTTCTTCTAGAAATAAATATCCTGGAATAAAACTGTGTTATAATATTACATGTACATAACACACTGTGTTGTACATTTTCATATATTATATTGAATATTTCTCTGTAATTCCAGTCACATTAAGCAGAGCTGAACTGGCAAGTAACTAAGTAAAAACAACTCTACCTTATGCTGGACAAACATCAGAAGCTTAAACATATTTTTGCTGCTTTTCTATAGTTATAGTACTTTACCCAATTGCAAAAATACACATTTTTTGGTCTGCTTTTATGCTAAAGTTGCTTTTGTTTCAACAAAGATCAATATCATGTTGTTATTAAAATGTGTTTCTCATTAGTTTAATATGAAAACGATTATTTCTCGAAACTTTTGCATTAGTGGAAAATTTTCATTGTTAGAGTAAAGAGATTTAAATTAGTTTAAGGAGGAAAAAGAAGAGATGCTTCATGCTTGCACAAGCTTTACAAATTCTCCTATACATCAGTGGAAAAGAAAACTTATAAAAATGTTAGTGAATAGACCATTTACTTTTCAACATATTCCCAAATTAACGTTAAATGTTAACTTTATTTAAATTGCAAGAACACCCTAGAATGTGACGAAGATCTATATACTGACTTTTGCAACTTATCTGGAGTATCAGAAAACAAATTCAAATTTGTGGCTTCATACCTGACTATACATGGATATTAAATAAGGTACCTTCTGTTCAGAACAAATAATCTTGGAATTTCACACCCAGGTGATACAGATCTTTGCAGGAAATTGGCATACTTCCTGTGTGGGCAAATGTTACCACATCTATTTTCTACACTGATGTATAAATATTTTTTATCAGAAAATCAGTTAAAAGCTTTTGGTTGTTGCTAAGAAATGAAGCCTTCATTCACAGAATGTTTGCCAACATCTGAAAACAAAATGCACTGGGATAGCAAAACCCACTTGACATCGAAGAAGTACAAGCAATATATTTCTTCTAGAAATAAATATCCTGGAATAAAACTGTGTTATAATATTACATGTACATAACACACTGTGTTGTACATTTTCATATATTATATTGAATATTTCTCTGTAATTCCAGTCACGTTAAGCAGAGCTGAACTGGCAAGTAACTAAGTAAAAACAACTCTACCTTATGCTGGACAAACATCAGAAGCTTAAACATATTTTTGCTGCTTTTCTATAGTTATAGTACTTTATCCAATTGCAAAAATACACATTTTTTGGTCTGCTTTTATGCCAAAGTTGCTTTTGTTTCAACAAAGATCAATATCATGTTGTTATTAAAATGTGTTTCTCATTAGTTTAATATGAAAACGATTATTTCTCGAAACTTTTGCATTAATGGAAAAATTTTCACTGTTAGAGTAAAGAGATTTAATTTAGTCTAAGGAGGAAAAAGAAGGGATGCTTCAAGCTTGCACAAGCTTTACAAATTCTCCTATACATCAGTGGAAAAGAAAACTTATAAAAATGTTAATGAAAACAGATTTTTTTTTCAGCTGGGTTACAAAGGTTGTGCAGGGACAAAGAGTGTTGACGAAACTAAATTTGTGAAGCATAGCACATCTCTGCATGAGGCAAATATCTACAGTGCTTAATATTTAATAAACAATTTATACAAAGCATACTTTACATAGATGACCCCTTTCATATGTGCCGCCTTCCCTGGAGAGTAACCTATATACTTATCACAAAGAAACGGTCAAGACACACTCTGAAACAATATCAGTGGGCGAAAATAGCAGAAGTCGTTTGTTGATTTAGTTCTAACCAAGAGAAACTTGATAACAATGTAAATTCACAGACCAAAAAAACATTGAGAGATAAGGATAGGACAGGTCTAGGAAAGTTTATCAAGTGAGAATCTAAAACCTGGAAAGTGAGATAGTAGCTGTGCATTGTTGCACTCAATTAATTCAGGAGTTTCTGTCGATGAAAACTACAGAAATGTGTCTACAACAAGATATAAAACAAGCATTACGACTCATAACTTCAAGAACTATGTCACTTGATCTCTCTGTGGTACTCAAAAGAAGTTACGGAGAATTAGTTTAGCAGACACCTCCCATACAGCTTAAATCGGTTTTGAAAGGAAAAAAAAGTCACTCATTTATCGCGATCTGAGGTGGTATCAAATTTTTGTACATTCTTTGCGACACTTTCAGAATCTTGCGCAGGGAGTCGATGTAACTTTCCTGCAAATGATTAAAAGCACATTTAACACGGTGGGTGAAAGCTTTGTCTCCTCGTTGGCACATTTTTTATACTGTTGAACCTCAATTATGTGCGAGTTATCACATAAGGAAATCACAAGGCAGATTCCCAGATAAAAGTTGGCTTATCTTGCGCAAGAAACTTTGGAATTTGTTTACATAGGACACTTTCTCCGCGCATTAGATTAACGAACAATTTTCTCTATAAACTACACTGATTAGATACCCCAAAACGAATGGAAAGGTTCTTTTGCCATAATTTTAACTCGTTTGGGTGTCGATATTTCATCTTTTAAAAGACTTAAGAGATGGAAATCCGATTGAGGCGAAAGACAAGGGTTTCGTGTTTTGATAATGTTTACCTAACTTTTGTCGGTGCCTTAGAAAAATTGTACCGGATATTTTAATACGCTTGGAGAGAAATTAAAAAACAAACAGATTACTTGCCGAAAGGAAATCGCTACTTTTCCCCTGAAATGAAAGTTCTCAGATTGCAAACTAAAAGGAGCACAACCAAAATCTCAAGTGTCGCTAATTTGCATCCGAGAGTGGGTACAATGAATTACAACTGGTGTTAAAATTAAAGTCACGCCGTGTTGTCACCTGGAAAATCCAAAAATAATTCTTACCCCAACAAAAGTGCGCACAAAAGCGAGCAACGATAAAACAAAAGCTTACCTGCTGTAGAAAACTGGAAGACTCTTGAATTTTGCTCTTTATCAAAAACATTCGCCATTTGTGCGCTCTTCGGCGCGACCCAGTTCCAGTTGACATCTGAGACACTTTCAGCATCTTCGAAGATTTTTTCCTTGCCGTCTGAATCGCCTTCGATTTGTAGCATATTGTAGTGTGAAAGACCATATTGCGCGATTTGAATGGGATAAAAATGTCCCTTTGAGTACCACTGCGATGAAACGGGCACCTCTTCGACACCGCTAATGCATTTAACTCGAGTGCGACCTTCGACATGATAAGTCTCAAACCAGAGGAACGGGCCTTTCGTCTCGTAAACAGTTCCCGGTTTCATTGAATGAACTTCTGAATAGGAATGCCGCCAATCCAAGACAGTTTTTCCATCCACCTCTTGAAGTTCGCCGTAAATATCAAAATACTCCTTTACGAAAGAAAATGGAACGAACGCTTCGCTCCCCACAAGTCTCCCATCTAATTTCTTTTCGCCGTTCACCACTACGTCAATAAGCTCGTCGCTTGGGCAAACGTTTCGGTCTGCGAGTTTATTTAATTCCGTTCCTACGCTTAGCTCGTCTTCTTCATTGCTTGTTTTAGCAATTACTTTAGCGCAATCTAAGGGTTTTAGTGGCACACCTCTTATCTGCTCGAGTTTCTTTGTGGGTGCAGTTGAAGGAACTTCACATCCATTCCAAAACACGTACAAAGTTAGGACGAAAGTAAAACTGCAGGCCAAAAATAACTTCAGCGAAGGTTTGTGCAGACAAAACGGTCCCAAACGCATTATCGAAATACTTCATCGGAAGATCTTCCACGTCCTCGAATACATTAAAGTTGAAATCCTGTTTATCAACATTAGCCCCACATGTTTCTCTCATGTAAATATTTCGCCCACTGCCGCCATTTTGGTTTAACGAGTCTAGTTCCAGGCTCCCTCAAGAATGTGATAATGTCCTGTACATCTTCTCAAATTCCTTAGTCGATACAATCTTAATCCTCGTTGAAAACGAAATGTTATCATTCCAGAGACTAAAGACTATCTTTCGTGTTCTGGGCTAAATTGTGCGGCCTTTATAGGCTGCTGTTTATTTGTTCTTTTTTCTCGGGGGAGGGGTGACAAGCCAAAATAAATATTATTGCTTCAATATCAGGACTGCCTAGCTTGTTGTCTCTCAAAACTGTTTTAAGGTCGCGGTTCCGCAACTCAAATGGTAGTGGAGCGGCGAGAAGATAAGGCAGTGAAGTGATTTCTTCAGGGCAAGGGAGCTGAGGAGATAACCGGGAAGGAACTATTTTTGAGCGAGTGTTTGACCTTAGATTATAATCATACAAAATTTTTACTCAATGAATATTAATTCCACTTTGCATTTTATTGTTTTTTGGCACTTAACTAATGATAGGTAGAAACATTTAGATCTTGTTACGGGAAATTCGCCCAAATAATGACGTCTAAAGAGGATTTTTAGTTCACTTTAAAAGGCGATTAACAAATGGTCCATTAAAGAGATAATTGCAACTTTTCCTTATCTGACAGAAACTCTTTATTATTTTTTCCTATCTGAATTTTTGCCCTGTAAAACAACATTTCTACGTTTTCAGGCCTGAATTTTTTCCAGGCTTTAATTTCACAACTGCTTAAGTTGTGTTTATAACTGCGGTGATCAATCATTTCTTCATATCTATCCAAGAGGATCTTTCTCCGCAGTTCAAAATGTATGATCATTCATATATTCACTTGCATTCTTCAACTTATACGGGTATTACTATATTACGAACTCACAAAGTGACCAGCTCCCAATTGGCTTGATAGCTTAGTTGGTAAAGCACTGCACCGGTATCACAGAGGCCATGGGTGCACAAGTGCTTAAGTTGTGCGTAAAACTGCGATGATCAATCATGTCTTTGATATTTTTTCTTTCTATTGACGTTCAGGGCCTTGATACTGAAAACATTTTTTTTACCGACAGCCCTTTAAAGAAAGTTCTAGATATCTCACTTATTATTAGTTTTAAACGGTTTAGAATCGCCGACATCACAAAACTGACACTTGTTAAAAAGATTAAGAAGATCAGTGCACATAAGCATTTAAAAACAGTTTTCCATTAGTTCTGCGTCAAGCTGTCATTACGGCTCTTCTTAACCAGGATAAAAATCCCTGTTTCGTTGTTTCTTTTTTTTTCTGACAGTTTTTGCGACGCGGTATCGTGCCTTCTGTTCTGCCACGGATCACTGGCGGTTAAGTTCAGTTGTGTTTGTAGCCTTTTTTTAAAAAAAATCTTTATTTTTTACTGCTTGGTGTTCAAAACCGGGACAGCTCAGAGACATTCTTGACTTAAGCTAGTCGTAAGATCAGACGTTCAGCTGTTCAGGCAGTTTCCTTCTCAAATCAAAGACCATCAAAGGTTTAAGGCGGGGGTGGGGGTTGGGATATAAGGGAGGGGACTGTCCTTGTTATACAATATACGAGGTGTCGCAAGGAGAAGTTGGACTATGCTAGTCTACAAATGTGGCTTGAATTGTCATCATGTCGTCACTAATTCGCCCAGAGTCTTTCTAAAACCTAAGAAAGGTTCAGAGTAGTATCCATGAGCCGTTCTCCCAACCGTACACTTGAGTCGGCTTTCTTTGCTTTGCCTCTGTTTATTCACAGCACAATAACTCTCTGAAAGGACTAAACTCATAGTAAACTCTAGAAAACTCTCCTCTCTACTCGCTTTTTGTCACGTCCAGTTGAATTGTCTGATCCTGTTCTCACGCAGCGATCGTATGCGTCGCAAACTAAGAGGGGTGGGGGTCGGTCAAAACACGCGATATAAGTAAGGAGAGTTTCTGCTAAATACCAGTTTCCGAGATAAAGCGCTGATTATATTAACGAACATCATCACAAATTCCAAACGAAATATATACGCTTTATAGGTGCCCTGCCAGCTTTTAAGGAAAGAAAAGTTTCAAATTCCGGAGCCAAAAAGTTACAGCTGCAGATCATTGACGCCGGTTTGCTGAAAACTAGTGTGCTGGGCTGAAAAATTAAATTCCAAGCACAAAACTATACGACCCGGTTTTTTATGCCTACAAAATCTTTAACATCCAGAGACATCTGTAAACTACCTCAAGGCCGAGGATATAAATCAGTATAAAACTTGAAAATTTGCTAAAAATAGTGGTAACATACCCTGACGGTCGGTCGCGCGCCTGGTTTTTTATTGGTAAAGCCCGACACTGTAAACATTGACCCACGCGAATGATGTGATTTTTCTCTGGTATAGCAATATATTACCCTTTCTACAACAACACAGAGGTTAATCAAATAGAACTTTTAATCACGTTTGATACAAAACACCGCCACCAACGTTAACATGTAAATAAGCTTTACGTTCAGGATTATTCGAGATAAAAGTTTCGATAACAACAGAGGTTTGTTAAACTGACATTATTGTCGCGGCAAGTGGGTTGCATTAAGTTTTGCTCAGAGTTAAATTTGATGCATCCGGAGTTTGCGAGTTCCCCTAGTGAAAATCCTTCCTGATCACACTGATTCAAAGGATAACGTATTCACCTCGCAAACGGACAGTGTCCTATTATTAAACTTGTCATGTCCGCCTCAGTTGAGACATATCAACTTTATGGTAACCTTCGCTACAAGGCACAATATCGCACTCTTAAAACTGAGTTGCACTTTGTCAAAACCTTGGGCTTTTTTTCCTTAACTTATAAAATACCTTCTTGTCATTATTAGACTACTAAAGATGTCAACACAATGTTTCATACCGACTGTCACTGACCCCCTCCTCCCCCTCCGGGCGTCGTCAGCCTGTCGGCCCCGGCCAAGAAAAAACACTTCCCAAGGCACAAAACAAACCGTGACAATGAAAAAAAGAAAAAACTACCTGTTTACTCCAATCACACAATTAATCTTACCATTAATATTCATTACCACCCCATTGGTGTTTTTCTACGTTATTTTCTTTACTTTGAAAGTATTTTTCGTGACTCTTACGTAACAGGCGTTGCAGCCAGCTAGCAAAGCGCTGGGCTTGAGAGAAAGCTCGTGTTTCAGGCCATGATATACGCAGAAAAATAGAACCCGACACGTGTGACCTTGGCAAGTGATTGTTAATGAGCTCTAATCTGTGGGCATATCTATACTTCACGGACAGTTCCGTAAATATGTTTTGCTACCCGGATTAATTCTCCAGGCAAACCTCACGAATGCCACCACCGTGAACTCCGCGGAGTGCTGCCAGCTTTGTACATAAACTGTGCTACAGAACTAAACAGCAAAGCAAAAGATAAGGTCTACGCCAACTTCGGCCCAGCAAGAGATTATATTACGCTAAATTCGGTATTTAAAAATAGTTTTATGCCTCTCTTGGTCAATGAGGGGACAGATAACACAGCATCTTGTGGATGGGTGGTAAACTGACAGACAGTGCCTAAAGCAAGGTTAATAACTTTCCTATGTGATAAAGAACCCCTCTAACGAACTTTCTTTTGAAGTAAAGAAGAGCTTAGCCAATCATTCATTTTTTCGTAGGAAACGCTTTTATATGACCACTGAGACTGTTTTGTTCGACTCCCTGCCATGGCAGTCAGTTGTAGATATAAAAATTGTTCATTACTACTGCTGCAGCTGCGCGATTGTTGCAATTGTTGTTGTTGATGATCTGTTGTACTTCTCTCCAAGAAGCATCAATCGTGAACGCCGCTAGCGCTATTCCTACGCGCGTTTTAATTTTCCAACATAGCATTTCAAGTAGTTCAAATTCAACTTGTTTGTTCTCCAGCTTCACGAAGGTAATTTGAGTGTTCAGTCGTCCCCGCGTGGAATATCCTCATCTTCCTCCACTCTCTTACGAATACTGCAGTAATAATAACTCACAATGAAGGCTGACGACACGAGGAGCGCTGAGGCAAGAGACACACAAATGAACACGACATATGTGTGAGGGAAGTGAAAGCTGCTGGTGTACGCCGCGGGACTCTCTTTCATGATCTCACAGTCCGTGCTGTCTGGTGACGATTCATTACAACGCATGTTCAGCTTATTTGGCGCCAGCGCTCCCTTGACTGCTGTTTGAGTAAAACTGGGACTGATAAAACAAAATAAAATTGAAAATTAGACTTTGAATCTGAGAGGGAGAGCTTTACTGTGCAAAGCTATTGAAAATAAAGAAAGCAAGAACACACGGGTTAAAAGTCTTGTTAATTTCTTTTCTCGTTGTCCTCACACACGAGGAAATTGACGACAATGAGTGATTTGATTGGTCTACTGCACTAAAAGGCGTGCCAGTGGAAGCGAGGAAAAAAGTGCCTAACACTACCCATAGTTAGTAAATATATATATCAGCATGTGAAGTACATTACATTCCTTTCTTCTGTCACGTAGATATATAACTAATGTTTGTTCCATCTATCATCAAGGCCAGTACTATGTAGGTTTCCTTGGTTTCAGTAGTACAAGTCTGAATCACACCAAAGCATCTCATACCCTCTTAGTTCACCCTGGTTTCTGTTGCATTAAGTGGCTTGGGATATTTCTATTCCTCCCGGGATGGGAAGCTAGTCCACTGCAGGGTTACCCCCAGCATTAAATTCACTGGTACCCATTTATACACCGGAAAGAGGCACTGTGCAAGTCAAGTGTCTTACCCCGGAACACTAAGCACTTAATCACTGGGTTTAAGGGAAACAGTGAGTTTTGTTTCCCTGAGAACCTCAATGTTTCCCGCAGCAAAACTGAGGGAACATTGAGGTCGAGAGGAATCAAAACTCACTGTTTCCCATTGGGCAAGTCATTAAGTGTTTTGTTATACCTCCCAACTCAAAAATAGAAAACAACTTTGAAGAAATCGTTTGCTTGACACTGGCTGGCTCGGAAATTTGCCATGGTCTCGAGAAGCACGTTCTGAACAACTGCGAGTCGAAAGATCAAGTTGTCGTTTCCCTAGGGAGTTCTCTCCAAGCATACGACAACACGTGATAACTGTACTTGACTGTATATAGTTGTTGCCGACAAAATAGATGTAGATGTAGATGTTAGCGAGTTTTGACCTGTTCTCCTCCAATCGGAAAACAGAGTTGAGTAGGGAGGTATAACAAAATGTAATAACCTCGGCAGGGGCTGAAACCCAGACCACTCGATCGAAAGTCCTGTGCTCCCTCCCTACCAAGAGTAGACTTAACATTGAACTCACATACAGACATCTTACCTATCTCTATATTGGTCATGGTAGTGTAATCCACTGGTAGCCACTACTCCACCTTCAGTAACTTTCTGTTCTTGAGGAGCTTTGTTTACTTCCACTGCTGAATCTGAGGTGGGTATGAAAACCACAGAGTCTTTTGCATTTGGAGAGTTGTGAAGGCGAGAATTGAGAAATAACTTCTTTGATCTTGTAGCATTGAGTAATGCAAGTTCTTTCATCAAAAAAGTTCTTTGTTTGGAGTCCAACCCATGTTTATGATGATGTTTCTTATTTGCTTGGTTGTCTGAAATGCAATGGAAACCTAGAGCTTCAAGTGTGCACTGGGTTAAAAAGAAAGTTATAAATAGTATTTTCTTCCAAAGCACCAGATCAAATGAGAACATTGGTCGACTTTTATGAGTTCAAAGTTTGGCAGTCATTTGACCACCAATTTCATCCACCCTCATTCATTTGTACCAACTTAATATTTATTGTTCATGAGATTTGTATACTCTAAGCTTGTCTAACTAAAAAAATCTGCATTTGGGCCAAGTGGCACACCAGGTTGGAGCTTATCCCGGTTTCTGTACATGAAGCGACTGGGAGTATTTCTACTCCCCCCTGGATGGGATGCTAGTCCATCGCAGGGTTATCCCCAGGATTAAATTCGCTGGTACCCATTTATACACCTGGGTGGAGAGAGGCACCGTGAGAGTAAAGTGTCTTGCCCAGGAACACAACACAATGTCCCCAGCCAGGGATTGAACCCAGAGTGCTCACTCCGGAGTCAAGCGCGCTAACCATGAGGCCACCATGCCTCCCACATTTTCTTGTCTAACTACATGCTGATAAAAGTTGATACACTGAGTTACTGGTAGCATACGTCTAAAACACTCACTACTTTCTTATTTGGCATTCTCTCATGTATTACTGATATTTTATTCTATGTGGTATTCTCATACAGAGACAACAGCAACCACCGAGCATTTTATTTAGCCAGATTTTCAAGGAAAGAAAACAAAACAGAGACCAAATTGATTGATTTGGCAAAAAACTATTCAGATACTAGGAAAACTAAACAAGCCGAGTGGATTGAAAAAATAAATTAAACATGCTTTACCTTGGTTGTAATATGCATCATCAAAGAGGAAAAAAAACAAAAACAGAAGATACAAAAAAAAAGAAAAGAGACAGTTATGTTATTGCTATGTATCTACCAGACAAAACACTGTGAACATGTACTTCAATTAAACATATTTTTTTGCTTGTTGATACTTTTAAAATACATAACTGAAACATGTGGTAGAGTGTTTATTTACATGTACCTTGTTGTTTGTGGACTGTAGAGTGTAGTCGTATGCTTGGAGAGAACAATTTTGGCGATCCTTTGCATGTTTGTCCATACAAACTTGGCTCGTCAGATACCCACCTTGACGAAATCAATCTTTTATCGATGCATCGCCCTCTGCCATTACATTTTTTCTCACTGCAGGCTTCCAGTTGATGCCTCAGAGATTCAAAGTAAGGACCAAGCTTTGTTTTAATGTAATTGTTAAGTTCTTGGCACACGGCAGGAGAGGTGTTTTCATCACGCCTATTACCCCACATGACCACGCCTGCTGCACCCATATCAGCTGCCTGGCCAATTGAATTGCGCAGATCAACCTAAAAGAGCAGCCAGTTAATAATAAAACACAGTACATCTAGGAGAAACAGTGGAAATACCAAAACGGAATTTCTGTCAACTGGTTCACTTTAAGAGTGGGAGCATTATAGAAGTGAATGCTGCCAGGATTTTATGAAAAGACTGTTGTTAATATTATTGGCCTCCAAGGCAAAAACACAATAAAAAGAAGATGAATGAAAAGATAGTGAAGACACTTGAAGGTTAAATTCATATCAGATTAGCGCTGTCCATTTTGCTATGGCTTCTCTCTGTTTCCAACAACTAGGAATATTTTTTTTCTGTTTGACCAGCATGATGCTTGTCCATCATAGGGTTACCCAGGCCCAATATTTATTTTTGCTGGTACACATTTATACACCTGGCCTTGGTTGTTTGAAAGGTGGATAATGCTATCCACCAAATAAATCGCTATCCATAGAATAGTGTGGTTTGTTTTGTTAACACTTACCCACTTTGAACAACCAGGGCCTGGTGGAGAGAGGACATGCAAATTGCTATCACGGCTTTCCACTTGCTAAGAAATGACTAAACATGAAATCAAGCTACTGAACTCAAACTAGAAAAACTTGTCCTAAGTTTTGTTTGCAGAGGAAATGCTTAGTAGTGTAAATGACACAATAACACAATTCAATATTTTGTTTCTTACATCAGTGAGGTAGTCAAACTCCAGTGGTTTTCCTTCATACAAATGTCGAAAATAAGGAAACACAGGTACTCTTCTCTTTTTTTCGTTTGAAACCCATGTTGCTAGCCTGAATGCTTCTTCCAGTCGGCCATATGCAAAGGCTTTGTTTGATGACTGTTGATCATACATATAAACAGAAGGATAGAGTGCCATGCTGCTTGAAAACAGCCATTTCAATTGGTTGTTCAGTTCTTGGTTCTGCAAACAAAGGAAATTAGTTTGTTAAGTGAAGAAATGATTCTTTCAGTTGTGTTTGCAATGTAGAAAATCACTGGGTTTGAGTCCATGGGCTCTGCATTACTTAAACCTCAGAGAAAATGAGTGTTCTGAGAGTGAAGCTGGAGGAGACCCATGATCTTTAAGGGAGAGATAATGTCTAAAACAAAATGTCCATGCATATTTTTTGAGCCAGAAGAAAATGATTGGGTTTCCATTTAAATCTGCTTGTTTTGAAAGACCTTTTTTCAAAGCTGTAAAACATCATTTAGAAGTTCTGTTGCAATTTAAATATATTGCTATTCTATTCAAACTTTTCAGTTCTATACATTTAAACAATTACATTGGGATGAAAACTATAAAATACAACATTTCACAATTGAGGAATAGCACTAGGAGGAAGCCACTAGTGGACATTTTTCAGTCTTGGCTGTATCATGCCAGAAATTTTCTCCGTTGTTCATGGTTTTACGGGAAAGACTAAAGACTGTAACCATTGACTATATTATATACCAGTTAGCAACAAGGAAATCGAAGTTAATTCGAAATAACAAGCAACAACACATTTCCATGTTTTTGTTTTGCAAATATTAATAACTGGGATGTTGTAAAAACACTCATATTGCAAATCATAAATCTTTGGCTCATGGTCCCAGTTGTTTGAAGGATGGTTAACGCTATCCACCAGACAAATTGCTATCTAGTGGCCATGCTATCCACTGGATGCTGATTTATCAGGCACCAGTTGTTCAAAAACTAAATAATGCTATCCATCAAATAAATCACTATCCAGTGGACAGTGAGGTTTGTTTTGTCAACACTTATCTGCTGGATAGCGTTATACGGCCTTTGAACAACTGGGACCTGGTGGATAGCGATATTCATCCTATGAACAACACTGGCTTCATCAGCAAACCCTTCTTGCCTGCTTTTTATACCCATTTGTTTTTCGTAAACATTATAAAAGAGTGCATAAATATGATTTTTTTTCCATCTGTCACATGACAACTATTCTAGAGTGCAAAGTTAATTATGCCAAAAATATATTAAGTTGCACCCACCTCATCAGAGCAGCGGTAATTTGTATCACTTTTCCCAAAACAATCAGGAAATCCATAAAAGCCCCACAATCCTTTGGGTCTCAGCTGTCTCGCTAACTTCATAGTACTTTCCATTAACCCACGAGCAGATTGTTCAAAGTCACGTTTTGCTTCTTGAATCACTTCTTCCATTGACCACTCTGGGTGTTTTTCTTGAACAAGTTCAATTGATCTGCTTTGGTAGATTCTTTTTGAGTCAAAATTCCTGTCCCATGTTGGGCGCCAGCCCTCCCAATCAATAATTGCCAAACCACTATAATCTGGGTCTGGAATTTTTCTAATAACATCTTTTTTCATTTTTTTCAGATGCGCAGCTAAATTTATTAGCTGAAAATTAAGAACACATTTATTACAACATGTCATAACATCAAGGTAAAAAATAACAAAAAATGTTTTGGATGTCAGTCTAGGAAATTGATAGCTACTTGCAGGTTATGTACACAAATGACCTCAATTGACTGAATGGTTATTTTTAAGTGGGTAGCAAACATTGACAAGATGACAATAAACAGAAATACAAATCCAGTAATATAATGACTGAAAACCCTGAACAAAAAATTTCCTACTGTATATTTTCAAATTGAACAGAATACATTGAGGCTAAAAAAGTGAAGTTTACGAAAAAATTAATGACCTGAAACGGGGTAATTACGGTGACATCTATGTTTGTTTACCTGGGGCATTCCTCCATTATAGCTATTTGTTCCTTGCTCGTTCGTGAAATACGGATACAATCCCAGCTGTGCATTATACAATACAGTAACGTATTTTCCATCCCACGTTTGCTTCGGATTCTCGAGAATGTCAAAATCTCTCAGATTTATGTTGATGCTGTAGTTAACATAACACCCACCCGTCGGGGCGTTCCAAATCGCTACAAACGGTCGATCCTCTATCGGGAAGTCCTCGCATTTACAAAAGGAATTCTTGATATCTAAAGCGTGACCAAGGAAAGATACGCCAGCGATTAGAAGATAAAACTGCAGTAATCGAGTTGATGGAGCCGCAAAAGGACCTTGAACATAAGACATAGTTTTTCATCTTGTTTCTGAGCTGTTTTGGGGAGCGATGCCTCGCATGGTTAAGTTCGTTTATAGCTCATGATGTAAGAATTCCAAATATAACACAAACAGATTGAATAAGGAATCCATAAGATGTCGCTACAACCAAAAATAGTGAACACTCATCACTCAGTCGCATGTTTTGTCTTCAGTAGTGGATCTGCAAATAGAAAAGAAGGGTGAATTAGAACATAAACGACTCGCACAATCACGGTGGCTACATGATCTTTGATCATTTTTCAAGAATTGTTTGTAAACACTCTTGATGGCACTGCCAGTATCTCCGGGTAAAACGTAAGTCTTATATCATGGAATCACGGTCGGACACATTTGAAAGGAAGTAATAAAGCATGGCAGCATTAAATTGCGGATTTTTAGCCCTAAATTCGCTCTAAATTCGACCCGGATTATCCATCGGCCATCTTGATTTGCACTACAGTCGACACCATAGTATGAGATACATGGCGTACCCAATCGACCGCTGCCCCTGGAGGTAATTTCCCGCGAAAACTGATATCCAGAGAAGATTTGTTGAACATTGTTGAAGAGTGTTAAATCTTTCTCGTATTCTCTAACGATCTTCAACGTCCGCTGGCCATACCACCATGCTGTATCGTAAATATTTACGATACAGTTTTTGAGCGGTATGGCCAGCAGACGTTGAAGATTGTGAGAGAATATGAGAAAGATTTAGCACTCTTCAACAAATCTTCTTTGGATATCAGTTTTCAATTCTACAGAAGTGCAAGTTTCCCAAGGTTTCTCAACTTCAAACTTAGCAAGAAGAGTTTCCCGCGAAAAATTTCTTGCCTCCCTTCATTTTAAAATGGGATCAACACTTAATATCAACGCTGACTTTCAGTGCAAATCATCATCATCATCATTCTTTGTTCTTTGTACAAAATAATGTGCGATAGTTTGCCCCGCAAATAGCTAGAAAGCTGGTCGTGGCGGGGCAAGCCAAGTACATGAACAAGTTTTCGACGAAAAATTAAAGAGACTCTGTTTATTCCGGAGCTAAATCGTTCCCTTGATGCAGGAGCCCGTTACCCTGCTTAATGTCAATGTCACTAATGAGAAGTTATGTGGTTTGTTAGCTATTACTGCTGAAGATCTATTTTCCAATAAGAATTTGAAAAGTTGAAATAGTGAGGATTAAGTGCGCTTAGCAGGCAAATCGTATTTATACAATCAACACAACAAGATTATGAGCTCCTGCTGTGGCAAAAATTGAAAATATCTCTCCATACAAAGCATTCAACCAGGCGTGTAGAATGTAGATAGCTGTTTTAACTCACTCCGTTGAGGGTGATCAACTGTTGAAGCTTTTGTGCAAAATCACTGGCAAAAGTGTAAAAGGTAATTAAAGAGAAAATTGCATTCTTGAAATTTCAGAGACTCTTATCTGTTTACTCACTGAATGGTGGATCAATTACCTCAGTTGTCATCCGCTTCACGGGTACGGGCTCGTTTTTTCTCCATCCGCCAATATAGCCTAGCCTGCGAGCAACCTATCTTTTTGGGTCTCACGCAGGAGATTTTGGGTCACAGCTCGCGCCCAAACTAAATCTCGCGTGAGACTTAAAATCTCCCGCGTGAGACCCAAACAGAGAGCTTGCTCGCAGGCTACCAATAGCCCTCCAATAGCCCAATTTCGATCTACTAAAATTCAGCCTAACACAACAGACCTCAGCATGAAGCTCTGGGAAATAAACCAAACAAACTCTGTATTTATTCCCCAGAGCCTCGTCCTGAGGTCTTTTATTTTAGGCTGAATTTTAATATATCGAAATTAGGCTATTCAATTTATTTTTTTTTGAAAGTTCCAAAATCACTTTCATTTTTTTTTTTAACTTTCCTCCGTTCAACTAGCCTCCTACGCAGACGTTCTTTGGCTTGTCACGCGTTCCTCCCCACGAACGTCTGCTCAACGGACCGGTCACATCCGTTCGTTGACGGTTAGCCAATCATAGCTTCTCTGCCAATCTGGGCCAAGCTGGACTTTGACCCAACGCTTCAACAGGAGAAATTTGTGCCGCAAAATGTTTAAAATTTTCACTTACATACGAGTTCCACCAGCAACTGCAGACGTACATATTATTTTAGAAGTACCGGCAACTGATAAGATCCACATTGAGGACCGGTACGGTCTTGCCAGAGCTAAGTCAAACAATGGGATATCCAACACGCAAAACAGTGAACTGATTCGCACGTAAACAACTACATTTTAATTATGTGGTGCCAGAAGGGACAAAAGGAGTAATAAACCTATTCATCGAACTCGAGAAACACAAGCTCAACCAAATTGATGGAAGAAACATAGAAACCTCACTACAGAAAGGTGTAGCTTTCTCGAAGTAAAGCACGGCGTCTCCGAAGAAAAAACCGGACGCAGGTAAACACGATTTGCGTGATAAGAAGCAACATACGCTCTACTTACAAATAGTTCTAGTGAAACAACCGGGCCCAGCGCCAAAATATTAAATGCAAGTAAGCAACATTTCACGGAAAAATTCTTATTTTCCATATTTTGCCCCTCGAAAGCAAATATCGTGCAACATAAATGAGCCTAAACAATGCATAAGCACATGGCAAACAGCCTGACAAACAACAGAGATGTCAACATTAACAGAACAGCATTGGTTCTTTTAAAACAAAAGGCTAACCGTCAGTGAACGGAAGTGGCCAGTCCGTTGAGCAGACGTTCGTGGGGAGGAACGCGTGACAAGCCTAAGAACGTCTGCGCGGGAGGCTACCGTTCAACCCGGTTTCGAAACTTTACGGCTTGAATACCTAGCATGAAATTAACGCGAAATTTGAAATTCGCGTTAATTACATGCATTTAATGTTGGTCCAGTATTAGCCGCTAATCTGAAAGTTTTAAACCATAATTTTGTCAATTTTCAAGATATTTGACTCACATTTTCAGGAGTTGCATTGTGTATTACACTTGAACTTTCTTTTCCACAGTTTGAAATAAAATGCAAAGAAATACATAACTTAGACATTTCCTTTCACAAAATGGCGTTGCGTGAAGTATACATGAAATTATTCATATTTGTACTGCGGTTGTAGATGAATGTGAAGAGTGATCATTGCAGTAAATTTTCCAATTTAAAGGAACACTGTCACGGGAGTTTTGCTGTTTTCAGCTTCATTCGTTGCTAAAATCTTTACCTGGTACCTCTACTCGTTCCCAAAATGCTCAAATGGACTAAAAGAAACATATCAAACGAATGGTGGCTCAGAGAGCAAACCATAATGAATTTCTGGCAATTATTTTCAAGGAATGGCTCTAGAATTTGAAAAAAACTGGCCAGTTTTTTCAAATTTCAATCCATTTCCATCCTTGCCATGCTAAGTGCTAGGCGGCAATAAATGGTTTCGGTGTAGTGATAAAGTCCCGAGTCCTAGATAACAAAACTGCATCAATATTTTCGAGCTTCCATTGATGCAGGGACATATTTCGGCATTGTAAAATGACGCTAAATACCGTGACAGTGCCCCTTTAAGCAATGGGAAAGAAGAAGCCTGAAAAAAATCAGGGCTTCAACGGGTCAACGGGTCAATAAATTGCCCTTGCTCCCAATGTGTGGCTTCATAGTTCAGTTGGTAGAGCATCGCACCGGTATTGCGGAGGTCATGGGTTCGAATCCCGTTGAAGCCCTGATTTTTTTCAGGCTTCTTCTTTCCAATTGCTTAAATTGGAAAATCTACTGCAATGATCACTCTTCACATTCAAAATGGCGTTGCGTTACATTTTAATGGAATTAATTACCGCTGATCGACTAATCAACACTAATGAAAGGTAAACTAATGACATATTCTTGAATGTCCACTAATATAGCTTCAAAATGAAATATTGCACGGCAAAATTGGTTAAACGCAAAATGGTCCAATTTTAAAGAAAACAAGTCAAAAACGGCCTTCCTGCGGTCAAGTCACCAAAGGGTTAAAGTTTCATAGCATTATTTTTATTTGTCTCCCCAACTAGTTTTAATCTTAGTACCCGTTGCAATTTAATTAAACTATCTACAAGCGTTACAAACCGGAGAAAATCTTTTCCGTGAAATCAGAATTCTTTATCTGTACAAGTCTTTCAGTTGAAAAATACATAAAATAGAGACTCAAGGGGTACTTTTTTCTTTCGACTCGATATTGCCTCGTGACGAGTTGTTGCATGGAAAGTTGACTCCCCGATAACTCGAAGCAATTTTCATTTTCTTTCAGGCCACTTTCTACTCTTGGGTTGCACCGTCATGCAATTAAATAATAATTCGAAAACCATTCAGTGAATAAACTCAAGAAATTATAATGTTATAGGAGATGAATAATTAAAACACTTCACCAATTTTAGGTCTGTATGTTTTCCCGATCTTCAAATATTTTCTCATGCCTGATGAAGATAATAACTTTGGTGCCATTTTAGTTTTCGATTTTAGAAAACGATGACGTCACGTGCAAGCCAAGATAACTCGAACGTTTTCCTATTTCCCCTGAAGGTTCGAGTTACCGGGAGTCGACTGTACTGCAAGGTCTAGGTTTGACATTTTCCCGTAAAGACCTCACTTACGGTTAGCACGTTGTTATTATCACCCGAATTCAAGGTCTGTTATTGAGTTAGAAAACAACTTCAAATGAAAGAATTACGTACAATAACCATTTTCCTTCTCTTTTATTGTCTATAACAGACACCTTTGTTCCTATGAAATGATTTAGAACATTACTTCAACTGTACAGCATATATTACAGAAGCCACGATTACCCCAAACTCTCCAGCCAGTCATGATCATTTAAACAAACACCGGCCAAAACGCTTGAGGACGCCTGCATCAGTAAACTTAGTGTTTACTAAAAATGTATAATTTGAAACAGGGTGAACGAGAAAGTTATAGATTCTGTTATGAACGTAGATATCAACAATTCACTTAAGACACTTTTACAACATGTGTACATTTGTAATCCTTGCAAAATTTCACACTGTACTTCTTCTTTCAAACTTAAATAACTTAACTATAATTTAAATTAAATTCATACATTTCTTAAAAAATTTCTTTCACATCATTGAACGTTTGAACCGATGAAATAGTATGAATTGGACAACGATATTTCAATAAGTTTTGATTTTAACAGAACGTTAATCTATTTATCATTATATTAATCAATTTCAAAGCGAGAACAATTGTGATTGCGTGACATATTTACGTCGCGTGACAATATCCGGCAGTAATGATTATTTACTTTCTCAATGTTAATTGCTGTAAATACCTGTTATATTATTATGCTTAATATCAAAATTTACCTCTTAGCTGACGCAATTCTGTTTGCATATTAAACGAAAGCGAAATCTTTTGACGGCGCAGGCAGTATAGTCACGCCTTCTTTGCCATGACCAAGTCACGCATGCCTTCATCACTAACTGAAAGGTTGATATTCCTACAATTTAAGAACTCGTGATAATTCGGTATTTCAACGTAGAACCTAAAATACTGTTGGTTTTTTTCATCAGAGGGTTTAGGATTAAGGTAGATAACTGTAGAACAGGATGTGAGCGATGGGACAAGCCATTAAAAAATCTAGCCTAGCTAACGTACACCGAAGTAGATTTTCCGTCCCATCTCCACCAAAAGAGAATCTAAAAAATAGCTTTACGATGTTGAATGAGGAGGTAATGTTCCAACCACAATCCTGTGGCACAATGCGAGTCGTTACTTAATATGAAAATCGATTTCTTACAGGGATATTGAAACGTTTTCTTAAAAACTGAGCCCACAAATCTCAAGCAGTGGGGTTGTTAGGAAACAAGTCATTTTTAGGAACCAATGTTGCTGAAACAAATGATCACGAAGTAAAAAGGGGTCTGAAATGCTTCAGACATTCTTGTTTTTGCTATGCATTCTCGGATCTGGAGAGACGTATGTTTTATACGTAGTTAGGCAGTGCAAGCTACTGAATGGAACGACTGTATCTACGATGTCTTGGCGACGTACCGTTTAGCCTTTCCCTTAGACCATCCACGCTGTGTTTTCAATAAACTTGCTGAACTGTTTGTACGCTGGAATGATTCACGAGTGCATTCAATCGTTCTAGGCGATAATAAACAATAGTCCATGTTCGATAAATTAAAATCCTAACATGAATCCGAAGATCTTTGCACCAACTTCTCTGAGATTCCTTTCGCTGGTAATTCTCAAAGAGACTTGATACAAACAATACAAAATCAAACACTGAATTTTGGCAGAAACCCCGGTGCCATGTTAGAATTTTGATATATCGACCTAGGGCTATCCTGGTGCCTTGAAGGTGAGGAAAGTTACTTATGGTCTCAGTAAACAGAAGTCACTATTCGCGCGCAGAAATCTTCACCCAGTTATTCGACCCGAAAAATTCCGCGTTTATGACGTAATTTTACTACGCTTCTGATTGGTTATTACTGAATTTTCCCGCGCAAAAAGCAGCCAATCAGAAAACCGGTGCCGATGCCGCACATCTTCATCAACAGAATGGAATTTCTAGGCTCGAATCTTAGAGTTCTCTTGAGGAAAAACTGAGCGCATAAAGTAGCCGTCTGTTTGCCTAAGCTTACAATAAATTTCTCTTGCCTAAGTGTACTAAATGTTTTCTACCCTCCATCACAGTCTGGTGTCGTCTGTGTCACTGTCGTCGCCGTGAAGTTCCAGAATCTCCTCGAACGCCGCCGTCACAGCCTTGAGGATATCCATTTGGCTTCTCGTGAGATCCTGTGTGACTCCTAAGCTTGAATCATCGTTACTCCAGACGCTAGGAGGCTGGTTTTGTGAGTTCGTACTATCAGTTTCTACTGCTCTGTCAAGCTCATGATCGTTGAGTTGAAAACATGGCGTCGCTACATCTTCTTTTTCCGACTGAAGAACACTTTCGGGATCAGCTGGCTTTGTTTCATCGTTTATACAACCAAGTTCAGGATTGCTGTTTTGATGTCTATCACTCGCACAATCTGTCTCAGTTTGTTCTTCTGCAATACTATCCCTTCTAACTAACAGTTCTATGGTGTCCTCAGGAGTATAATATCCCTCACTTGAAGAACACCTTTTTTCTAACTCGATGCCCTCGTCCACAGCACCCTCGGGTTCTTCATTATCTTGTTGAAGCGATGAACTATCCTCTAAAGGTTCATTGCTAAGGGAATTGTTCGAACATACATCTGTAGCTTGAAAATTCTCACCATGCTCATTAGAAAATGCGAACGCAGTGGAAGATTCTTGCTCAAGTTGGTTGGTTTTTGCATAACGTTCCTCTGGAAAGTTTGAGACCGTTTCTGAATTTGTCTCAACAGTATTGGCTAAGTTTATGCCAGTTTCTGGACTGGAACCTTCTAGATTGGTCTGACTAGACAGACCAGATGAAAGAGACTGGTCGACATTATCATGAGCAGTGTCTCCTTGGTTAGAATCATTACACATTTCGTAAGGCTCAACCTCTGGACTTCCTTGTGCGGAGGTAAAGTCTCCACTTTCAAGATCACTGTTCGGTGATTCTAGAAGGACGTGACTTTCTAGTTCGTAGTCCTGCATTGTCGAGGAAGGAATTTCATCTATGCGTGTCACAGCTTCTTCCCAAATCTGCGCGTGCTCAGATACGTAAACTTCTGACGCAAGAGTTTGTTCACAGGGAACCTCGGCTTCTTTGGAACATTTCAACATAGCTGGCGAAGATGACTCAAAAGCTTCTGCCGCACAAACATTCTCGGACGCTTCTAGGGTTTTATCTGCAATGTTCCACGTTTTGTCTCCTTCAGTGGCACAACATTCGCCGTCTTGAAGTTCCTTCTGATCATCCTCGTCTTCCGCTGGATTAAAACACGGTGGCTCAGTTTCAGAGACCTCGGGTTTGTTCAAACTTTCATCCTCGTTTTCAACATTGAAATCATTTCTAGTACATTCAAGAGCATTGTTAGAATCTTCGACTCTGAGATTGGAGGTTCTCCTTTCATCGACCTCATTTGAAGCAGACTTTTCAACAGCCGAAGCAAAACAATCCCGTTCCAAAAAGGACTTAGAAATGTTGTCACATGAGGTTGAAACTCGTACAGCATCTAACACATCGCTTGGCTCAACAACAAGTCCGCTACACTCTTCATCCTCAACTTCTCTCCTCACTTGGTCATTTACTTGTTCCACCAGATAAAGCGAACTCTCTCCCGTTTCAACAGCATTTACATGGTCAACATGAACCAAAGGACGGCTGGAAGAATCTTCTCGAACGCTTTTATCCTGTACAGACGATTGACTTGCTGTCGCTTCATTCACGATTTCACCAGTTTGTGATTGTAACTCGTACAGTCCATCACTGGTGTTAATGGAATCCTCAACACTTACGCATCCCGTGTCACTCTCAGAATCTCGAATCTCTTGAATCTCGTTGTCGATTCTGCTCGAGACTGTTTCCTGCTCGCTTTCATTAACAGCATCCTCGTTCGCCACCGGGTCTTCGTCGCCACTGTTAACTTCCACCAATTCCTCAGCGACTCTTGACACACTATCAACAGCTGCACACTCAGTCTCGTATGCACAACCACCCCTCGCCATCACGTGTTCTTGATTACCTTCAGTCTGTTTACCCTTGTCTTCTTCTGCCGTGGCATCCATAACATGGTGCTCATTTTCGTTTGCATTCTCCACAACTTTCTCCAGCTCGGATTCGCCATGAACTCCTGAATATCTGTACACGTGCAAAGTGCATTTTTCCTCATTTTCCCGCAAACTGATCTTCTCAAACTCTGATGACATTTCCATCGAAGGGCTCCCCAGTTCATCTGCCTCGTTATTTCCTTGACCGACCTCTTCAGGGAGCTCTTCTGTAATTTGTCCTTCGTTTTGAGTGCTTTCCACGTCTCCTCTATCCAGCGCTTGTGTAACATTCTCGTAGACGTGATAAAGTTGTTCTTTAAACTCAGGACTTCTTTCAGCCATCGCGGAAGCGAAGGCCAAGAAATTCTCGTAAACGTGACTCAAATCTTCGACACTTGAAAGACTACTTACAGTTTTTCGGTTGCTATCTGAAATCTCAGCTTCCGCAACTGTTCTTTCGGCTGACGGCGGATCGTCGTGTTGGTCATTGGGTGGCTGCTCATCTCTTCGTTCTACAGGAGATGTGACGGATTCCTCATCTGGATTAATAGGTTTTAAACCTGCCGAGCCGGGATCATTTGTTGGGTCAAAGACGCTATCAGCAGACCAGATGGAAACCGTTTCATTATAAGAGCCAGAGTCGGCAGTCAGAGTTCGGGTGGGTCTGTGATCCGGAGAGGTTACTTCGCTTTCACTGGAGCTTTTCTCTGAACTTAACGTGCGGCTGCGTCTGAGCTGTCGCTCGCTACGGCCCAGCAGTACAGCGGTCTTAACTGAGATGACAGTCGTCCACTTTTCCAAATCGGTGCGAGTTAGTGCTCGAAAAAACACAGCCTCCCCCTCGCCATAATCGACTCTGAATCTGTAAATACAGCTTTCAACGTCACTGGTATCCACTACTTTGGCGTTAGAGAGAGGAACAACCTTAATGGGTTCATCAGCGGCTTCGTTCTCGTAAATGTATAAATAATCATCTTTTTGGACACACCATCTTCGCACTTGGCTACTGTACAACTCGTGGGTGATAAGCTCCATCAGATGGCCACTGTACTTTCCATCGCTGTCGAATAGGCTGCCGCAAGAGAACCTTTTCAAGGCCTTATTAGCGGCTGCTCGGCCTGATCGTTCACGATCCCTCATCTTTACCTCCAGCTTCTCCGTGGATGCTCGCCACGGTGCCTTGAACAACTCGGAACGATTGAACTTTCGGAAGAAAGTCGAATCTTCGGTTGCCCTTCGCATGAGCTTTCGTCCACTCGCCCTCCCTTCGCTAAGCACTTCGAGAACGTTCGGGTCCTTTTCGGTCGATTTCGATTTGAGATCGTTGTCGCTCGCAGAGCGCCTTCTGTCCTCTTTGCTGTTTGACCTTAGCGGTTCATTCGCCGCAACTGAATGGCAATAGCGTGCTAACACGCTCAACCAGTGCCGCGCGGAGTCTTCGTCAATAACCTTGAAACACAACTTTTCCAGGCCAAAAAAGACACAAAACCCAAATGTCCCCGCATCTATGTTGCTCTGATCTTGAACGGACATTTGTGAGAGTTCCCACTCGAAGGAAGCTTTCTTGGAGTTCTGATTCTCGTACACGATGAAGTTCTCGCTCGTCGCTACACACCACCGGCGCAAAAGAGTTCTAGCGCCGTGGGTTTCCCGGACCTCCTGAAGATACCCGCTCATGAGCCTATCAGTAGGACTTGTAGAACCTTCACGGGTCTTCGTCGCTGATGTAGGCGTCTCCTCTTCTTGTGACAACGCCTCGCTCCGAGCCCTACGATGCAGTATCTTCTTTTTCGCAAACGTCGGCGAAGTCAGCCGACCGACGCACTTCGGCCTGTCGTCGTCGCTCGAATTCCGTCTCTCGATCTCCGAACCCAGCATTCGGAGCCATCGGTTGTGATCAAATTTATCGCATGCGTCGAACACAAGCGTCTCGTTGCAAAAACGAATCTGAAACCTGTTCGGGCCGCTTTCATCGTCGCTCAAATCACTAAACGCAGATCTTAACAGAGGTATTTTACGGAGTGGATCAGAAGCTTTACGGTCTGAGAAAATCATCAGTTCTTTCTGTTTGATTGTACACCATCTTGAATTTGTTGACCCGTTCGATTCTACTTGTGTCAAATTGCCGCCAAAAACAGCCAAGGTGTCCACATCTGCTTCCGGAAGGGACGAACCTTCAGGAGGCGCTCCAGCCTCTAAATCGTACGAGCTGTGTGTTTTCCGGAATAAGTCAATCACATTCCTTCTCTGTGATAGCTTCATCCTTAGCGACGTTCTCACTTTCCCGGGAGCCAAGGCGTATATTTCGTCCTTTATTTTAGCGGCCGCGCGAGAACTCTTTGTTCGTAATGTTCCTCGCTCAAACGATCCGTCTCCCAAATCGCTAGCACAAGAATCTGTTTTTGCGAGCGGCTCTGCCGCTACTTCAGGCTGTGGTCTCTCCACGCGTAACTCCGTGAACAACTTAAGCACACCCATCCATTTCTGAAAATCTTCTTCGACTGTCGTTTGCAAGGTGGTCTCGTTACTATCCTTGTCTTCTAACGTAAAACAAAACTTGTTTCGAGACTCGTCGCTTTTATCCGTAAGCCACATATCTACAAGGGACAGTTTTCCTTGAGGCGTGTCTTCTCTTTCGCTGTTGAAGAGGATCAATAATCCGTTTTTAACTACACACCACCGTCTTAAATGAGTTGTACCAAACTTGTTGTACCTAACCTCGGTAAGGTAACCACAAAAACGCCCTTCTCTATCGAATAAATGCGTGAGATTAGCAATTGTTTGTGAATTCTTTCTTCTCATACTTGGATGCTTGTGCTTAGCGTTGTCTGGCTGAGTGAAAGGTGTGACATTTCCCCGTAATCTGTAGTCATAGGAATGACCGCGTGATAGCTTTTTCTTTTTCAAAGTGTCTGTCCAACGCTTGTCTTTCTTTGGTGAACTATCTTCGCTGCTCTCCTGTAATTAACGACAAAACAAACACATAAAAATCAGATCACAATGTGCGTAAGGTGATCAAAACATGGGAATAGTCTCAAAATTAAGGATAACATTATGAGGAATGGTTTACCAAAAAATTGAGAAAACAGAAATACAATTCTGCACTTAACGACGCTCCTTAACAATTGGTGTATTGCTAACTTTTCATAACAGTAACCTGTAGGATTTCCTGTAGGTTTCCCCCGGGCGGCAGACAAATATTTAATGATCAAGCAGCCATAAATTTTTCAGACTTCGCTTTTAATCATTCCGGCTCGGCCCTTCGAATTTTTCAATTGGCCAAATAAAGTTGTACAAGGAAAATCACCTTTTTTACATAAAGTAAAGTGAAGCCTTAGAGCCGAATGGCTCATAGCTACCGGAGCTTATCCCGGTTTCTGTAGCATGAAGCGGCCAGGAGTATTTCTACTTCCTCTGGACGGGATGCTAGTTCATCGCAATTTGTTAGGTTTCCCCAACAATTCGCCGGTACCCACTTATACTCCTCGGTAGAGAGAGGCACTGTGAGAGTCAAGTGACTTGCCAAAGAACACAACACAATGTCCCCGTCTGGGCCCGAATCCGGACCGCTCGTTCTGGGAAAGACCGGAACTAGCGCACTAACTATAAAGCCCCTCACAACACGCAGAAGACGTCAAATGTGGTAAGAATATCAGTGACACATTCGCCTCGTGTGCCACTTTCTTTTCTTTCTGCATTCTAACGTCATCTATGATCAATTACTGAACAGACGCAGGGCAACATGGAATTTATTTGTTCTACAGCATACTGTATTTGTATCGTCCATTTTTTCCCTCCCATTTCTGTCGAAAATCACGTGTACACGATCCGTTCCCCATCTTGCTTTCACAGTGAAAAAAGGGAAGGAGAATACATGGAATGCGAGAGAGTTTAACTGACCTTTGCATTGCCCTGAGGACGTGAAGCGTATTCTTCATTCATTGGTTCAGGTTTGGCCAGCCCGTCAACAGACTCACTGATGAACATGCTGTGAGGGGGACTCATAGTAGAAGGTGTTTCTGAAATAACAATGACAATGTAATTAAAATTAAATTACTCCAAATAAACCAAAGCAAAGCAACTACAATGGCCAATTACAGACTGTAAGCAACACAATGGACCAATAAAAACTCAAGGATAAACACGTGACCGGTGAAAACCGCGGGAAAAAATGCAAATCGTAGGAAACACACGAAACCAAGTCGTGCACACTCCTGGGAAAATAACGGTTGCGTACCATTTACGCGAATAAATCAATTTGTCAACGGTTTTGCAAATGGTAAGTAAAAATCCCTGGTGGTAATTTCCGTCAATATTGGACATTTCTCATTTACTCAACAACACCCAATTACCGAGAGAGCCTGGGATGAGTTCAACCTGATCTTAATTTGGAGCTGGTGAAGAATTGCAAAACAAAGGCATACTTTGCCTTCGGATATTTTCGGTTGGCAAGTTTAAACTACGTTTCAAGACGTACCGTTTATTTCGGAAACTCTCTGTTTGGTCGAGGCAAAATGGTCTTAACCGTTCCCACTTACAATCTGACCGCAATTTCTGGATTTTTTGGGTAAACAGTAAACAACCAAAATTTCTCATTTTATGACCACTCTGAAAAACCTGCTTTAGGAATATAACAACGGATTGAAATTAAATGTGTTCTTACTCGTTCCTTCTCTTGGTTTTTCTTTCCTTTTCTTTTGTGTCCTCTCTTTTTTTCCAGTCTCTGGGGACTGTTCAACTCCACTTTCCTGGCACTTCTCTTCGGTTTGGACTGAAACTTCCACATTCCTGGAAAAAATTTATTCAGAAAGATTATTGCAAAAACTGTTAACCCATTTTCCCCTTGTCATAAAAGAATTGCAACATATGATTGTCAAGCTTTCCTACGTTTAAAAACAAAGTGCTAGAGTTTTTACTAAAATAGTTTCCGAGTTGGTTTATGCCGCACTCCTTCGCAGCCCTTATCTTGTTTAATGTTGTGATGGCGAGGTGGCCTCTCCTATAAGCCTGGTGGTTTCTTGAGGTCTCCTCGCCTAACAACTTGCTGTATATTATTATTGTTATTATTAATATTATTTATTTTACTTTTTTCTTTTTTAATTTGTTGTAATATAAAGGCAAATAAATGATGATGACGATGATGAAAAAATTGTCATAAAAGAAACACTACCATAGTTTTTTTTATCTTATGTACAGACATATATGTATACACCTCAACTTTTGGAAGTGTCCCCAATTAGCCACATAACTAAATACCCCCAACTCTTAAATAGAGTTGACGATGATGACGATGATGATGACAAACATAATGAAGAGATCACATAGGTTTAGTAGCAGCCATTCTGATGCCCAAAACAAAAAAAAAGGTTAATTTCATCTAAATGGGGAAAGCCCACTCTGAAAACCCTCTGATCTGGTAGTAGTCTCTAAAGCAAACAGTTCAACCCAGATCATGTGAAATCCTTTAATTATCTTGTGGTATGTGGAGTTGCCAAGCATGAAAGCATATGAGAAAATCAATCAAGTTTAACAACATTCGACCTGCAATTAAATGAAGTCTTGCAACTTCTTGCACGAAACTGATAGCTTAGCAAGATCATTAAAAATCATTTAACTGCTCAACTGCCATTGACAATAATTTATGAATTTGTACTTTGTTCCTTGTTCATGACAACTGAATTTACATCCTTGATTCTGTGTGCAGAATGCTACATGTAACTGTTAGGCCCACCGCACTTCGTCACACTGATGCAGATACATAACTGTCTGAGAGAACTAGCAGTGAAAAGCTACGTTAAGTCTGCATAAGACCCACTGGGCCCATCAGGCTGGCACTAATCTCCAAATTCATATAACAAAATAAAAATTTTGATGATATGGGAACTTTAAGTAAGTGTCTTGTCCAAGAACACAACACATTATCTCTGGCCAGGGCTCGAACCTGCAGCACCCAATGTGAAGTTGAGCACAAGAGGCCACTGCGTTTGCCATGTCACTACTCTGGTACTGTTACATGCCTGTCTTGCAGACTCAGCAGCACAAAGTACATACCTAGATTCATTTGGCAGCACTGTATATGTCTTCTCAGTTGGTAATATTTCTTCATTTGCTTGAAGTCTATTGAGACTCTGACTTTTCTCAGCAGGAGGGTCCAACTCATCTAAAGTGTCTGCACTATCATCATCAGAAAGCCTTCCCTGTTGGAAGAGAGAAAAAACACAATTACTTAAAGTGCACCTAACACCAAAAAAATTTTTTCGCTAAAATAATAAGGCTTACTGTTTGTGGAGTAATTTGGTCAAAAATTTTTGATTTGGTTAATTCCTCGAATTTTTATGCCCTGTCAAACCCAAGTTTCCGATGGTTAGCGACTGTGCATGGGGAATCTGGGGGGAGTTAAAGCTATGACGTCAAATAAAGAACGAATGCTTCAGCTGTCCGAGTCAGGTCTTCTATTTTGCACGAATGTAGGAGCCATTTTGCTGCACAAGCTTTCGCTGGAACTCCACAGTCAACAGATTTCTGTTTTTAATAACAATGTCTTCTGCTTCGTCGGATTCCGAAATGAATTCTGACTCAGACGACTCTGAAATTTATTATATCGCTAAAGACATGAAGTAGGACTTCACTCGACGAGGACAACCAAGCGGATTTATTTGCTAGTCTCTTGCTGAGAATCCAGCCACCTAGCCTCTGGCCAACTAAGAAAAGACAACCAAATACCAGGAGGTGGATGCTAGCAAAGAATGCGAACGAACTCTGAAGGACAGACTCGAAGGCAAAGATATGTAGAAGTCAAAGGGTAATAATTAACACTTTATGACTGGTCCCGAGGGGAACAGTGAATTTTGTTTCCTGAGAATCTCAATGTTTCCTGAGACGAAGTCGAGGGAAACACTGAGATTCGAGGGAAACAAAATTCACTGTTCCCCAAGGGACCAGTCATTAAGTGATTTGTTATATAGCAAAACAAGACAGAAGCAACTTTTGAAAAACGCGCTGAGATTCCAGTGACAACATCAGGCCACCTCTGATCATGTGCAACAGTGGTCAACATTTTGCGGGTAACAGTGAACTGTTTCCCGTTTGACGTCATAGTTTTCGCAATGTTGCCCGCTCATGGCATTTGGCGGGAAACAGTTTTCATTGTTAGATGTCATGTGTGACCATGAACTAGCCAATGAATGGCGCGCTGTGGCAGGAAAAACGCCAGCTATATAACAATACAATTTGTAGCGCGTGACGCACGTTTACTATTTTCGCACCTTCTAGTATCCTGTCTATCTCCCATAATATACCTTTGTAATAACAGTAAGTCCATTCAGTTTCTTAGAATTATTTAAACTAATGCGCTCATGATGTAGATCACTGATTATCTCTTGACACAGTATTTGTATTTTTTAAGTGCATAAGTGTGGAAATAATTGTAGCGTCGCTTCCCTTCAAACATGAGCAAATGTTACTGTTGCAGTGAGTTAGAAGGTTGTCAAGACTCAAGGAAGAGTGATCTTTAGATGTTTTTATGAGGGGGTTCAGGGGTTCTGAACATACCAGTTCTCAGTATTTCCTTGCTTGAATGTCTCCCTGCATGGCCACATGTACATTTAATAAACAATGCCTCTTCCAAACCAGTGCGTTTGTTCACAAC
>JAHPZR010021020.1:0-44445 GCA_019787425.1 Platygyra sinensis | reverse complement strand
ATTGTTAATCTATTGTTCTGTGGATATAATACAATACAATGCTATGCATAAATTTGTCGGAGTATTGGACAACCCTCTCTTTCTCCGCCTGGAAAAGGAAAGGAAAACGGCTGCTACGCAGGCTAGTAGTTTTGATAAAATTATTCCGCTTATATTTTTAGTTCGACTTTCAGTGTAGATCATTATCGGACTTTCAATCAAACTTTTCTATCGAGCCGTTCGAATGCGACCAATGTAGACCACTCATTTGAAGTGCGCGCGTGAACGCACTGCTCTAATCTTTGATTGCTACTAGTGTATTAAATGACTTGCTCGTTACTCGGGTTTCCGGAAAGGTTTAGTCTGCACTTGTTACGCCATAGTGCCAGGCGTTCTAAGCGGAGAGCGCGAAAACTGGGAATGATAATTGCAACCTGACTGACTTAACAAGCAACTGTACATGTATGATTTTTCCACGAACACTTCAGATGTTGAAGAAATCAGGGATCAACAAAGGAAATCAAATAAATTACCTGGCATTCATCGTCCGAATCTTCCATGCCTGCACTTACTGTGGTCAGTTGAAGGAACACCCAACGCTACTTATCCCATCCCTACTGACTCCCCTACCCAACGAAATATCTTTTCATATTTCGTGCTGATACCAGTTTATTTTTGTTTATTTTTTTAAAATATTATTTTACATATTTTTGTCATAATTATCATAATTATTCGATGTTTCGTGATGTTCCGGGATGTTCCATGTTCCTGGTTTTATCGACGGCCCCGGTTATAAGCCCTCTAGCCTACGAACAGGCTCCCAGCGAGGTCGAAAAAAAAAAAAAATTCGGCGAGCGAGTGGAAGTCGGAGCGTCGTGACTCCGCGAGCGAAGCGAGTGGGCACTCCCTTCTCACCAGACCGCTCTCGGCTCGTCCCGCTCGCCCTAGACTACACTCGGCTATCTCGCTCTAAACCCAACCGAACCGGGAGCCTGTTCGCAGGCTATATAAAGCCCTCCAGATAGACAAGCCCTCCTTCAATATTTCTTTCGTCAATACAATCACTAGAGTGTGGAACAATATATTTCTTGGTATCCCATCAAATACTATTCAGGCTTCAGGTATATAAAAGGGTAGGGATTTCACAAGTTGAGGTATATAAAAGGGTAGGGAAATCAGTCATTTAGGTATTTACAAGGGCCTTTAATTACAATATTTCGAGTAGACGCCACTTATGGCTGTGTCAGTTTATTTATTAAGCACTACATGAAAATGACAACAAGACTTTCTAAAGTAGGTATAGGAAAGGGGTACCTTTTTTCAAGGAAAGGTATATAAAAGGGGATATATAAAGGAGACAGGGCATTCTTTGCAGCCGCGCCGACCCTGTGGAACGCCCTTCTAGACGAGTTGAGAGCTTTAGACAGTCTCAAAACTTTTATGACACAATTGAAAAGTCATTATTTTAAACTAGCCTATAGTTTATATTGATACAATATTTTTACCTAATATTCATTTGTAGTATTATAATCATTTCAATGTTTTTATTATTATTATTATTATTATTATTATTATTATTATTATTATTATTATTATTATTATGTAAAGCGCATTAGATCATATTGTAATGTATTTTGCGCTATAGAAATAATAAAGTTATTATTAAAGTTATTAAAAGGGGTACCTTTTCTGCCAAAATGGTATATAAAAAGGGTAAGGGGTTGGACCTCGGGGCGGAGCCTCCCCGTATTAAACTTTGTTAAGTATCCCCCCGGATTAATTTATCAATTCGGATTTAATATCTGATCATCGTGCAATTCCAGCTTAACTTTCACCTAACAAACGAAAATTACTTAGAGCCATAAAATTGACACCAAACAAACTTCAATACAATAGCCAACTGCAGAAACGTGAGAGGACTGGGACGAGTTTCTTATATTGATTAGATTGAAAATCTAAACATTTCAACTGAAATGTTACTGAATGGAAAAGCTACCCAGCCAAGTTTAAGAGTTTTCAGCAGTAAATTGTTCAAATGGGAGCCTCGCAAAAGTTTCAAAATTCCATACAAATCCTTATAATTTTGTGGCCTGTTTACCCAATCCATACAAACTCTCTATTTTAGGGATATTTGAAAAGCTACCATTTTGCCATTTTCCTCCTCTAAATTCTTCTATTCTTGGTAAAGACTCTCAAATTTAATTGATCTTTCATTTGAATATCTTAGTTTTTCAAATAGATGGAAAACAACCATACTCTTCCCCAGTCCTCTCACGTTTCTGCAATTGCCTGTAGCACAAAAGGAATGATAGCCCATAACAATGTGTCTTGACTGTTGGATTGTGAGCATTACTCCACTGCCATGCTAACAAAATAAAGCCAGTCTAGGGGAGAAAATTTCTTTGGGAAAATCTAAGATTGGATCCAAAATTCTTAAACCCCAAAATGAAGGTTGAGTTTCTTTACTGACTGATTAATTCAAGATCACTCAGAACACAGTGCATCATGGGACCCAAAGAATAATAACACAGAGAGGACTCTTAAAATGCACCCTAAAACCGGCTTGATGTGACACAAAATTCCACACGTTGATATTAAAGGAATGTATGTCATAGCATTGAGATAAAGAGATTTAAATCCATATTTACAAGAAATGGTGCTTATTTTAGGACAATCATTACCAAGAAAACAAAGTTGTTCAAATTTGGAAACACCACTAAAACCTGTTACACCCAATACTTATGATCTTTATTAAGACTCTCATTTCCTGAAACAGGTCGCGGAGATGAAGTAGTCACAATCTGAGAAGCAGCTGTGGTCAAGAAGTTTATTTCTCAGGGAAGAGTAAGAAGGCCCTGTAATTATTCCAAGTTATACACAGAGGACATTAGAGAAAGGGACAGTGCAAGACAACTTTTGTGTCAGTTAAAAAATAATATGTTCATTCATTATCAAGGGATGCAACTTACCTTTCTCTTCTTTTTTCCATCACCATCTCCATTTGTGTCACTTGACTAAACCATTAAGACAATAACAACAAAAAATAAAGTTTCAAAACTTAATTCATGAATATCCTCTAACAATGGCACTTGATTATGATCTTATGAGTAGTCTCTCTTTTCCTTAGTTCATCACGTGAGACCATAAAATTATTAGACTGTGAGGAAAAAATGGTTATGCGAAATCCTGGGGGCAAGAAGCATCATGTACAACTGACTAAGTGATAGAAGGATCTATATTAGCTCAGTTACATGTAAATGATCATGATGGGTTAGACAGAGGTGAGATGTAACGGGAAAGGATCTGTTTTAACAAAAGTGCTGAAATTATTGTCATACTTTTTGTTTGCTTTCTCCACTATCCCCATCATCCTTGAAAATTAATTACAAACAGCAACGGTTAGTTTGTTGGTTAGCCTGTTATAAAAACACAAAACCTGCACCTTTCAACACAAACTGAGTCACTTCAGATACATAACACAAGCATTGCACCTAGTGTATATACAGACCAGGGCTTGAAAAAAAAACAATCAGTTGTATTCTAGCTTGCTCTTAACCCATTGACTCCTGGAGCTTTCTGCCAAAAATGCATTTTTGACATTTTGGAGATTAAAAGGGGGGATATGGGCCAAATCAGCTCTAATCTAGTCAAAAAGCATTTGCAACATGGTAGCCTGCCATTCTTTCCACTAGCATTGCGTTTTACGACATTGTGGCTTGGGCATGCGCAGAAATCAAAATTTTGAGATGACTAACGTCTTTAGGCTTTTCAGTTGATTTTTTTAAACTTTTTTTTCACCTTTTCTTTTTCTCCTTTTCTTTTCTTTCTGCTGCAGTTACTGACCTTCTACTGGACTTGCTTGCAGTTAAAAAACTTCTAGGAAAGTGTCATCAAGACAGGCAATTTTTACCATGGGGTAGCCACATGTAGTGGCAGGAAATTTAGCTCCTAGTTTTTCGCTCATCTTTTAAGCATTTTTGGGCATATCTCAAGCTTCATTAGGCCGATCACTCGAATCTGGGTATCAATGGAAAGATCTTTTCCTCCTGCAAAAGTTGAGTATAGATTATGCCAAGTTTGGCCAAAAGTGATGATGTCAGAGGTGGAAGAAAGGTCAAGGCTGATCACAGCTGGTTACGGCCGGCACAGGAGTCAATGGGTTAAGGCATGCAACTGCCAAACTGACATTTTCAGACTTTGCAGGATGGTGACCTTCTTTCACACCCCCCCCCTCCCCCCCCCCCCCCCAAATACACAATGCTGAAATGCACGATTGTGTTCAAATTGGGGTATATTGTAGCGCACAGTTCTTGGATCTAATGCCATATATAGATTGCTGTTGCCTGAATCACGAGCATCTTGAACACAAAATTACACTGATTTTCAAAACAGGGGGCTGTATCCCACCCACTCCCTCCCCAGCCAGTATGCCTATGGCTCTAAGCTTCTCCTACTTGCCTATGCTCTCCAACCAATTCATGAAGGGAAAAAATGGAAATCACTGTTTCTGGTTTCTGATATGTGACTGTCTACTTATCTTTTACCATTAGCAACTCCTGGACTGTATGCTAGTAGTCTGTTGGCTGTTTAACAGTAGGATGTTGTTGTTGGTCAACAGTCAGTCGCCATATTGCAGTGTGTGTGCTTCTTTTTACTATATTTTTTTACTAAGTGCCAACAACCAGGGAATTGTCAGCAACCTGTTTGCAATTCACTTGCCATGCAAATTGGTAAGTTGTTGATTGCTTTGAAAACTGTATTAGAAGAGTAACATTCATATAGATGGGATGCTGTACACCGCACTCTCAATAGTTTCAACGGCCATAGCCTATCTTGTTGCAAGCACAAGCTTAACTTGCACAATTGATGTGATTTCATTTGTCTGCCTTATAAAAGGTTTCTGTGGATCCATAATCCAAAATGCTTCACCTGCAAAACCTCATCTGTCCAAAATGAATAAAATAATACTCGTCTGCCTTATAAAAGGTTTCCGTAGATCCCATTCTCAAATACTTTGCTGCAAAACTTCATTTAAAACTGTAAGAGCAATCTGTATTCATAATTCTAAAAAAGAAGAGTTAAAAAAAAACAAAAGGAAAAACCACCTTTAAACATTCAAAGTGATTCCCTAAGGGCGAAACTGTTCATGTAAATTAACATATTGTATATTCGCTCCTTTAAATTTCAACACTGAATTTTTCCTGTCACTTGATAATGAGGACAAGACGTCCTCAAAACGTCGTGTAATTAACTTAGTATCTCTTCTCTTTTTGTTAAGTTCTACATCTAAATCGTTATTAATCAAGATCTTAAAAAAAAAACAGATCTAAAAAACGTTCAAACTAAATTTTCAGCTGCCTTCTGCGGCCTTCTTCAGAGAAATGTACTCGCCAAGTCACAGAATGCAAATATATAGAAAAAGACATCATTGTTTGTTGCTCCTAAGGATGGAAACCAGTGATGCATAGACCCTGGGGAAAGGTGCTCTTTCATTGACAGAGTTTTGTTGAGAAATGAATGCCATGACTCTAGAGAAAGCCTTTTGGTTTTGGTTTTCACGCCTGTTTCCAGAATGTTCGCATAATTTGGGTGTATGTCATGGCCAGTGGTTTCGGCATACTGTTTTACCGCGGAGCCAATATTCCCATTACTTCCAGGCTTGTGCTCAGGCCCCGAGACTTCCAACTTCTTTTACTCTCTTCCACATATGTAAATGGGCATATTCTGAAACTCACTTTGTATACAATTTCTTTCAACTGTTCTTTTGTCGGCCGGTCCTTAGGTTTTTTGAAAACATGACCCAGTGTCTTTAGTGGTTTGAAAGCTGTCCTAATGGCTCAGGAGAACCCAAAAGCATATGAATCAATTCCATACATTACAGGTGTGTCAGAGCACGTTAGACAGATTTTAACCGTGACTTTCAAACCAGTAGTTAGGACAGCTTTCAAGCCAGTGGTTGGTCTAGGCAAGTAGAGATAGTTGCCTGTCAGCTTGGGAAATCATATTACCCCTCAGTGACTGACTTGGCTTTTTTCAAGGCCTTTACACTTTATCAGTGGAACTCTACATTAAAACCAAAGGAAGCAATCAGGGAGTGTTTTAACAGTCAACATACATGTAGAATTCCCTTCCTGATACAATCACATCTTTTGTCAAGTTTTCCCAATTTTAAGACAAAACTGCTGGAGTTTTTAATAAAATAATTCCTGAATTGACAGCAGCACTATCTATGTAACCATATTGTTATGTACGAGGTGGCCTCAACTATAAACCTGGTGGTTTCTAGAGGTCACCTTGCCATACATTGAAATATCAATAAATAATTTATATATCAGGTAAAAAGGCAAATAAACTGAATCTTGAAAGATGAATTATAAGTTGGTTAACTTGCCTTTTTTCCTTCTTCTGTTTTCTCTTTCTTTGGTTTCTTTTTTGGTTTCTTGCTTTCTGATTCATCTTTCTCTTTCACATCTCCTTTCTCACTTTCCTTCTCTTTTTCTTTCTTTTTTTCTTCTTTTTCCTTTTCTTTCTCTTCCTTGGTCTTAACTACTTTTTTGATTCGAACAACACGATTGAAGAATCCCAAAAGCAGTAACCTAAAAAAGATAACACCATGCTTTGTCACTGTGACTCTGACATGTATCTGAACAGAAAATTAACTGTTACACCCCCCACCCCCCACCCCCCCCCACCTTCCCCCCATTATCATGTTTTCTTTACAGTCTGGGTTTTTCCACCTACACATGTACTGGCACATGTATTTAACTCACATTTTACCTACTTAGTAGAATTCTTAACTGCACAGATTGAATTCATGTTTCAATGCAAGCTAGCAGAAACAGAGATGAAATTCAGTAGCACTGTACATTGTTAAATGTTAACTCAATGTTATTAGTCACTCCCTCCCTTGCCATCTCTTGAGCATTTTAATACTGAAATTAACTCTCTATGCACATACACAATCACATTGTCTGAATTCTGTTACTTATTTCTGAGGTGATTGATGATGAGGCCAAATGATATGAGTTGATAGTTGATCATGTGACACCATAGTGTTCATCTGAGGAGAGACACTATCAGCCCATATCGCCTGTCTGATGAAAACTCCCAGGGCCGGGTTGTTCAAAGCCCGGTTAAGCTAACCCAGGGTTAGCGCGAATTTTGATTTCGGTTTTGTAATTTTTTGGTGAAGTGTTCTGTTTATATTATTTGCCCTTCAGTTTTAAGCTGTAGTAATCTCAAACTACGCCAAACATTAGAGGTGAAAAACATTTTTAAACAAGAAAACAAAGTGCTTCAGTTAACAATTAACCCTGTGTTAACGTTAACTGGCTTTCGAACAACCTGGCCCGTCTGCAAACAAGCAGGGTTATTCATAATAAACATTGAGATTGTATCAAGTGAGTTTTTGTCTTTTTCCTTTCTCAAATTTTACATGTACATTTGACTTACACGGCTTTGAATTAAAAAAGTCCAAATAATATTTAATATGATTTTAGAATTGGTGAGTGGATGAAGATTTAGTGGTGAACAATAAAGACAATAGAGTGTTTATGTCTCGAAACTATCAGTCTGATAGCTGCCCTTGCAAATTTGACCTTCTTAAATCTAGTGCATTTGCCCTCAAAGTATCGTTTGTCTGGCATGTGCATCAGCTTTTTTAGGTCAAGAAACCATAAAATAATGTCCTTTGTTTATGTCTTCTCACGAATTTAATTATCCATTTGCATCAAAAAAACGCAGCCATTTTGTCAAAAACCTCCGGTCACTGCACACTAATGGCTGATAGTGTGTAATGGCTCAGCCAATCAGATTACAGCATTTGTATTACTATACAAAGCAGAATTCTATTAATAGTAAATATTTGCTTGTGGGCTAAATGTCTGAGCCATGATGGAATCATTTAAGAGAAAATGTGCTTCTATGTCAAATCTTGTGGCTTACCTATCCAGATATGATTCCACAGACACACGATCAGTGAATAGTATTTCAGTACCTCCTTTACCAGATGCCCATTTTGAGTCCAGCAAACAGTCCACTGCTTTGGAGCCTAAATCCAAACATAAGTAGTGAGACAATCAGACATAATGCAAATTGCAATGTACAGCTCTGACACATTGAAGTCACACAGGTCCTTCCTGATGCAGTTTATTCCCAAGTCCAAAAGTATTGACCTGTGTAGTCAGCCAGGGCTTGCAGAATATGAACAGACAAAAACCTTGACAAGACATAATCTAGGCAGAGGATGATTGCCATTTGTCTAGACTAGCCTTGTGCCCTCAAAAACACATGGAAGATGTGTATGATTTTCACTGTTAGACACAAAGGGAATAAAATTAAACATCTGATGAAAAAATGGCAGAAACTATTTTGATTTGTTTGTTTGTTTTATTCAAAATTTATATTTTCATTTCAATCACTGATAAACAAGAAGTAATTTAATTATGATATAACTCCAGATTAATAGCATGTCGTTATTCTGTTGAACTTTTGCAGGTGTTAGTGACAAAACCATTATTATTATAATTATAACCACTTTAAATTGATACACAATCATGGTACTGAGAAACATTTCAAGCATTGAAGGAAAACAGCACTACAGTGTACATGATCAAGATTATATCCTACTGGTACATTTGGTGATACAGTGAAACTTAAGTATGCAAGAATTCCAGGGACACCCTATTACAGTAGTACACATTGAAAGTTCTGCTTCATCTCAAACTCCCCAATCTTAACGCATGAACGGCAAAGAGCGAATTCAAAAGCAGGATCAGCGAGCAGCGATCCTTCAGGGAGGAAAGGAATGAGATATTCCGATCAAACTTCACCACTAATATTAAGTTTGACAGCAAAGTTGACAGTAGGATATAATCTTGATCATGTACACTGTAGTGCTGTTTTCCTTCAATGCTTGAAATGTTTCTCAGTACCATGATTGTGTATCAATTTAAAGTGGTTATAATTATAATAATAATGGTTTTGTCACTAACACCTGCAAAAGTTCAACAGAATAACGACATGCTATTAATCTGGAGTTATATCATAATTAAATTACTTCTTGTTTATCAGTGATTGAAATGAAAATATAAATTTTGAATAAAACAAACAAACAAATCAAAATAGTTTCTGCCATTTTTTCATCAGATGTTTAATTTTATTCCCTTTGTGTCTAACAGTGAAAATCATACACATCTTCCATGTGTTTTTGAGGGCACAAGGCTAGTCTAGACAAATGGCAATCATCCTCTGCCTAGATTATGTCTTGTCAAGGTTTTTGTCTGTTCATATTCTGCAAGCCCTGGCTGACTACACAGGTCAATACTTTTGGACTTGGGAATAAACTGCATCAGGAAGGACCTGTGTGACTTCAATGTGTCAGAGCTGTACATTGCAATTTGCATTATGTCTGATTGTCTCACTACTTATGTTTGGATTTAGGCTCCAAAGCAGTGGACTGTTTGCTGGACTCAAAATGGGCATCTGGTAAAGGAGGTACTGAAATACTATTCACTGATCGTGTGTCTGTGGAGTCATATCTGGATAGGTAAGCCACAAGATTTGACATAGAAGCACATTTTCTCTTAAATGATTCCATCATGGCTCAGACATTTAGCCCACAAGCAAATATTTACTATTAATAGAATTCTGCTTTGTATAGTAATACAAATGCTGTAATCTGATTGGCTGAGCCATTACACACTATCAGCCATTAGTGTGCAGTGACCGGAGGTTTTTGACAAAATGGCTGCGTTTTTTTGATGCAAATGGATAATTAAATTCGTGAGAAGACATAAACAAAGGACATTATTTTATGGTTTCTTGACCTAAAAAAGCTGATGCACATGCCAGACAAACGATACTTTGAGGGCAAATGCACTAGATTTAAGAAGGTCAAATTTGCAAGGGCAGCTATCAGACTGATAGTTTCGAGACATAAACACTCTATTGTCTTTATTGTTCACCACTAAATCTTCATCCACTCACCAATTCTAAAATCATATTAAATATTATTTGGACTTTTTTAATTCAAAGCCGTGTAAGTCAAATGTACATGTAAAATTTGAGAAAGGAAAAAGACAAAAACTCACTTGATACAATCTCAATGTTTATTATGAATAACCCTGCTTGTTTGCAGACGGGCCAGGTTGTTCGAAAGCCAGTTAACGTTAACACAGGGTTAATTGTTAACTGAAGCACTTTGTTTTCTTGTTTAAAAATGTTTTTCACCTCTAATGTTTGGCGTAGTTTGAGATTACTACAGCTTAAAACTGAAGGGCAAATAATATAAACAGAACACTTCACCAAAAAATTACAAAACCGAAATCAAAATTCGCGCTAACCCTGGGTTAGCTTAACCGGGCTTTGAACAACCCGGCCCTGGGAGTTTTCATCAGACAGGCGATATGGGCTGATAGTGTCTCTCCTCAGATGAACACTATGGTGTCACATGATCAACTATCAACTCATATCATTTGGCCTCATCATCAATCACCTCAGAAATAAGTAACAGAATTCAGACAATGTGATTGTGTATGTGCATAGAGAGTTAATTTCAGTATTAAAATGCTCAAGAGATGGCAAGGGAGGGAGTGACTAATAACATTGAGTTAACATTTAACAATGTACAGTGCTACTGAATTTCATCTCTGTTTCTGCTAGCTTGCATTGAAACATGAATTCAATCTGTGCAGTTAAGAATTCTACTAAGTAGGTAAAATGTGAGTTAAATACATGTGCCAGTACATGTGTAGGTGGAAAAACCCAGACTGTAAAGAAAACATGATAATGGGGGGAAGGTGGGGGGGGGTGGGGGGTGGGGGGTGTAACAGTTAATTTTCTGTTCAGATACATGTCAGAGTCACAGTGACAAAGCATGGTGTTATCTTTTTTAGGTTACTGCTTTTGGGATTCTTCAATCGTGTTGTTCGAATCAAAAAAGTAGTTAAGACCAAGGAAGAGAAAGAAAAGGAAAAAGAAGAAAAAAAGAAAGAAAAAGAGAAGGAAAGTGAGAAAGGAGATGTGAAAGAGAAAGATGAATCAGAAAGCAAGAAACCAAAAAAGAAACCAAAGAAAGAGAAAACAGAAGAAGGAAAAAAGGCAAGTTAACCAACTTATAATTCATCTTTCAAGATTCAGTTTATTTGCCTTTTTACCTGATATATAAATTATTTATTGATATTTCAATGTATGGCAAGGTGACCTCTAGAAACCACCAGGTTTATAGTTGAGGCCACCTCGTACATAACAATATGGTTACATAGATAGTGCTGCTGTCAATTCAGGAATTATTTTATTAAAAACTCCAGCAGTTTTGTCTTAAAATTGGGAAAACTTGACAAAAGATGTGATTGTATCAGGAAGGGAATTCTACATGTATGTTGACTGTTAAAACACTCCCTGATTGCTTCCTTTGGTTTTAATGTAGAGTTCCACTGATAAAGTGTAAAGGCCTTGAAAAAAGCCAAGTCAGTCACTGAGGGGTAATATGATTTCCCAAGCTGACAGGCAACTATCTCTACTTGCCTAGACCAACCACTGGCTTGAAAGCTGTCCTAACTACTGGTTTGAAAGTCACGGTTAAAATCTGTCTAACGTGCTCTGACACACCTGTAATGTATGGAATTGATTCATATGCTTTTGGGTTCTCCTGAGCCATTAGGACAGCTTTCAAACCACTAAAGACACTGGGTCATGTTTTCAAAAAACCTAAGGACCGGCCGACAAAAGAACAGTTGAAAGAAATTGTATACAAAGTGAGTTTCAGAATATGCCCATTTACATATGTGGAAGAGAGTAAAAGAAGTTGGAAGTCTCGGGGCCTGAGCACAAGCCTGGAAGTAATGGGAATATTGGCTCCGCGGTAAAACAGTATGCCGAAACCACTGGCCATGACATACACCCAAATTATGCGAACATTCTGGAAACAGGCGTGAAAACCAAAACCAAAAGGCTTTCTCTAGAGTCATGGCATTCATTTCTCAACAAAACTCTGTCAATGAAAGAGCACCTTTCCCCAGGGTCTATGCATCACTGGTTTCCATCCTTAGGAGCAACAAACAATGATGTCTTTTTCTATATATTTGCATTCTGTGACTTGGCGAGTACATTTCTCTGAAGAAGGCCGCAGAAGGCAGCTGAAAATTTAGTTTGAACGTTTTTTAGATCTGTTTTTTTTTTAAGATCTTGATTAATAACGATTTAGATGTAGAACTTAACAAAAAGAGAAGAGATACTAAGTTAATTACACGACGTTTTGAGGACGTCTTGTCCTCATTATCAAGTGACAGGAAAAATTCAGTGTTGAAATTTAAAGGAGCGAATATACAATATGTTAATTTACATGAACAGTTTCGCCCTTAGGGAATCACTTTGAATGTTTAAAGGTGGTTTTTCCTTTTGTTTTTTTTTAACTCTTCTTTTTTAGAATTATGAATACAGATTGCTCTTACAGTTTTAAATGAAGTTTTGCAGCAAAGTATTTGAGAATGGGATCTACGGAAACCTTTTATAAGGCAGACGAGTATTATTTTATTCATTTTGGACAGATGAGGTTTTGCAGGTGAAGCATTTTGGATTATGGATCCACAGAAACCTTTTATAAGGCAGACAAATGAAATCACATCAATTGTGCAAGTTAAGCTTGTGCTTGCAACAAGATAGGCTATGGCCGTTGAAACTATTGAGAGTGCGGTGTACAGCATCCCATCTATATGAATGTTACTCTTCTAATACAGTTTTCAAAGCAATCAACAACTTACCAATTTGCATGGCAAGTGAATTGCAAACAGGTTGCTGACAATTCCCTGGTTGTTGGCACTTAGTAAAAAAATATAGTAAAAAGAAGCACACACACTGCAATATGGCGACTGACTGTTGACCAACAACAACATCCTACTGTTAAACAGCCAACAGACTACTAGCATACAGTCCAGGAGTTGCTAATGGTAAAAGATAAGTAGACAGTCACATATCAGAAACCAGAAACAGTGATTTCCATTTTTTCCCTTCATGAATTGGTTGGAGAGCATAGGCAAGTAGGAGAAGCTTAGAGCCATAGGCATACTGGCTGGGGAGGGAGTGGGTGGGATACAGCCCCCTGTTTTGAAAATCAGTGTAATTTTGTGTTCAAGATGCTCGTGATTCAGGCAACAGCAATCTATATATGGCATTAGATCCAAGAACTGTGCGCTACAATATACCCCAATTTGAACACAATCGTGCATTTCAGCATTGTGTATTTGGGGGGGGGGGGGGGGAGGGGGGGGGTGTGAAAGAAGGTCACCATCCTGCAAAGTCTGAAAATGTCAGTTTGGCAGTTGCATGCCTTAACCCATTGACTCCTGTGCCGGCCGTAACCAGCTGTGATCAGCCTTGACCTTTCTTCCACCTCTGACATCATCACTTTTGGCCAAACTTGGCATAATCTATACTCAACTTTTGCAGGAGGAAAAGATCTTTCCATTGATACCCAGATTCGAGTGATCGGCCTAATGAAGCTTGAGATATGCCCAAAAATGCTTAAAAGATGAGCGAAAAACTAGGAGCTAAATTTCCTGCCACTACATGTGGCTACCCCATGGTAAAAATTGCCTGTCTTGATGACACTTTCCTAGAAGTTTTTTAACTGCAAGCAAGTCCAGTAGAAGGTCAGTAACTGCAGCAGAAAGAAAAGAAAAGGAGAAAAAGAAAAGGTGAAAAAAAAGTTTAAAAAAATCAACTGAAAAGCCTAAAGACGTTAGTCATCTCAAAATTTTGATTTCTGCGCATGCCCAAGCCACAATGTCGTAAAACGCAATGCTAGTGGAAAGAATGGCAGGCTACCATGTTGCAAATGCTTTTTGACTAGATTAGAGCTGATTTGGCCCATATCCCCCCTTTTAATCTCCAAAATGTCAAAAATGCATTTTTGGCAGAAAGCTCCAGGAGTCAATGGGTTAAGAGCAAGCTAGAATACAACTGATTGTTTTTTTTTCAAGCCCTGGTCTGTATATACACTAGGTGCAATGCTTGTGTTATGTATCTGAAGTGACTCAGTTTGTGTTGAAAGGTGCAGGTTTTGTGTTTTTATAACAGGCTAACCAACAAACTAACCGTTGCTGTTTGTAATTAATTTTCAAGGATGATGGGGATAGTGGAGAAAGCAAACAAAAAGTATGACAATAATTTCAGCACTTTTGTTAAAACAGATCCTTTCCCGTTACATCTCACCTCTGTCTAACCCATCATGATCATTTACATGTAACTGAGCTAATATAGATCCTTCTATCACTTAGTCAGTTGTACATGATGCTTCTTGCCCCCAGGATTTCGCATAACCATTTTTTCCTCACAGTCTAATAATTTTATGGTCTCACGTGATGAACTAAGGAAAAGAGAGACTACTCATAAGATCATAATCAAGTGCCATTGTTAGAGGATATTCATGAATTAAGTTTTGAAACTTTATTTTTTGTTGTTATTGTCTTAATGGTTTAGTCAAGTGACACAAATGGAGATGGTGATGGAAAAAAGAAGAGAAAGGTAAGTTGCATCCCTTGATAATGAATGAACATATTATTTTTTAACTGACACAAAAGTTGTCTTGCACTGTCCCTTTCTCTAATGTCCTCTGTGTATAACTTGGAATAATTACAGGGCCTTCTTACTCTTCCCTGAGAAATAAACTTCTTGACCACAGCTGCTTCTCAGATTGTGACTACTTCATCTCCGCGACCTGTTTCAGGAAATGAGAGTCTTAATAAAGATCATAAGTATTGGGTGTAACAGGTTTTAGTGGTGTTTCCAAATTTGAACAACTTTGTTTTCTTGGTAATGATTGTCCTAAAATAAGCACCATTTCTTGTAAATATGGATTTAAATCTCTTTATCTCAATGCTATGACATACATTCCTTTAATATCAACGTGTGGAATTTTGTGTCACATCAAGCCGGTTTTAGGGTGCATTTTAAGAGTCCTCTCTGTGTTATTATTCTTTGGGTCCCATGATGCACTGTGTTCTGAGTGATCTTGAATTAATCAGTCAGTAAAGAAACTCAACCTTCATTTTGGGGTTTAAGAATTTTGGATCCAATCTTAGATTTTCCCAAAGAAATTTTCTCCCCTAGACTGGCTTTATTTTGTTAGCATGGCAGTGGAGTAATGCTCACAATCCAACAGTCAAGACACATTGTTATGGGCTATCATTCCTTTTGTGCTACAGGCAATTGCAGAAACGTGAGAGGACTGGGGAAGAGTATGGTTGTTTTCCATCTATTTGAAAAACTAAGATATTCAAATGAAAGATCAATTAAATTTGAGAGTCTTTACCAAGAATAGAAGAATTTAGAGGAGGAAAATGGCAAAATGGTAGCTTTTCAAATATCCCTAAAATAGAGAGTTTGTATGGATTGGGTAAACAGGCCACAAAATTATAAGGATTTGTATGGAATTTTGAAACTTTTGCGAGGCTCCCATTTGAACAATTTACTGCTGAAAACTCTTAAACTTGGCTGGGTAGCTTTTCCATTCAGTAACATTTCAGTTGAAATGTTTAGATTTTCAATCTAATCAATATAAGAAACTCGTCCCAGTCCTCTCACGTTTCTGCAGTTGGCTATTGTATTGAAGTTTGTTTGGTGTCAATTTTATGGCTCTAAGTAATTTTCGTTTGTTAGGTGAAAGTTAAGCTGGAATTGCACGATGATCAGATATTTGTAGATGCTGATGAGGAGGTCAGTAACCTTTTGCAGCAGTGTAACCACAGCTGTCACTATATATATCTTATTAGATGTTTTGCTGTGTAGTATCGCTGAGTATTTTTACGAGTTGTGCCATATTTTGGCGAGCTCGTAGGGCGATTCAAAATACAAACAACGAGTAAAAATTCTCAGCGATACTACACAACAAAACGTCTAATAAGAGATTTATTATCCAACACGCCAAATTGGTATGTTTGTGCGAGCGAATTTCGTGGATACTTATTTACAGAGAATGCGTGAGAGAAGTATGCAAAGCGGAACGAAATTGGCGCAGGAAATCCAGCTTACTGATTGGTCAACGGCGGGAAACCTGTTTAACCGGTCCTCTGGAGTACAAATACCGCGTGATATTTGTACTCGTCTTAAGCGTTATTTGTACTCTGCGAAGTGCAGTAGGATGATAAAGGCGGTGTATTAACTCATAACAGTTGCTATGGCTGAATATGTTTCATGGGCTCTTGATGTGACAGGTGAAATTGCTTGTAGTTGATACATTACATTAAGAAAGAAACATGTTTGCCATGGGTGTAAATATCAAGGCTATTGTGAATCAAAACTTTATGACAGCCCAGATACAGTGATACATCTGTTCATAATGTCACACTTTTTGCGCTTCACTTCAATGTTGTTGTAGTATCAGTGTCTTCAAATAACATGTGCATATCGTGTCATGGTCCTTGGCCTTCATGGTCATCCCACACGTACAGTCTTCAGCCTGGTTTTTGTTTATTATTATTTTTATGCGGTATATATGTTGTTCGCAAAGTATATTGTCAATACCAGTTTCGCCCTTTCACAGGCTTATGTCTGGAGATTTGACCCAGTTCATCCAAAGACCTTTGTTCTTGGAGTTTTGGTTGGTAAGTGATGGTTGTCCATTATACCCGATTCGTAACGGGTCGCCAGACTGATGACGGTTCGTGACAGATCGCGACGACTCGTCACCGTTCGTCAGTTCGCGACATGTCGGCGATCGAGCGTCGTCCTCCACACACACGCATTTGAATTATTATAGAACGAGGAAAATTTTTATCACTTCTTTCGTCACGAACCGTCACCCCTAGTGGCAACCCGTTACGGATCGCGTGTATTGGACTGAGGAAGTATTGGACATGTATGGAGGTCGTTTGGCTGGTTGGTTAGTTGCTCAGTTATTCAGTCTATCAGTCTCCCTGTCCGTCCCTTTATCCATCAGTCTAGATGTTTGTCAACCAGCAGTTGGTTGGTTGGTCAATCAATTAGGTGATTGATCAGTTAACCAATCATTCAGAAAGTTAGTCCATCTCTCTGTCTATCAGACAGTCAGTGATGTCGGTCAGACAGTAAGTGAATCTATGCATCAGTCAATCAATCACTCAACTATTAGACAACCAATCTATAAGAAACGTACTGTTCTATAGTGCTTGTTTTCTTGGCACCGGTACTAGTTTTACTGCACATTTGTAGTTAAGCAGTATATTTACTGTTTTCTCTCTTTTTTGTTTAACAGTGATAGCCACAATTGCCATCTGTATGTTCCCTCTGTGGCCCAGTAATGTCAGAGAGTACGTGTGGTATCTGAGTGTTCTAGCAGCTGTGGCAGTGGGCGCCATACTTGTGCTTGCTCTATGTACGTTTAAAATTGCTATTTCGTATGGACATGTTTTTGAAATTGTTGTTCTTGTGTGGTGTAAAGGCAATTGCAAATCTACGTAGATTAGTTATGCACGCACAAAAGACCCCAACTGTATTCCAACGCTTCTACATGGATCCGAGCCTCCCACGCAGACGGTCTTAAAACTTGTCATGCGTTCCTCCCTACGTTAGAACCTAAGAACGTCTGCGTGGGAGGCTACATGGCTCCTGAAGCAGGGATAAAGTGGGTTGAATCTCGCCTTCCTTTAGTAAAACAAGCCAGACCAGTTCAGAATACAGTAAAAAAGGCCCTAACCCTAATGCCCCGCACTGGTCCAGTTAATTTAGCCAGTTCTTTCTATTTGTCTAGCATCTGTAGTGATGTCGTGATTTCAAAAAAGTCAGTGGATAGGTCATCAAAACACAACTTTTCCTCGCTGGCTCGCATGAGTTTCACATGGTGCAAGTTTGGAGAATTTCGTTAAATCTCAAGAGAGTACGGTTTTTTTCTATGTTGACCCATTCGCCAACATGACTTAGATAGCTAGCAGAAAAGTGGGATCCCAGGCATCCCTACGTTTTTTCCCCAGGGTTTGAGCCCTGGTTATTTTCCCGTGGAAAATTATACACTACCTGCTGTTTACTTGGTGCTAAAGTTTTTTTCCTGATCATCATTTGCAGTGCGTTACGTTTTCTTTGCAATCGTGTGGGTATTAACAGCAGGACGGCATCACTTCTGGCTTTTACCGAACCTGACGGAAGAATGTGGCTTCTTTGAATCGTTTGTTCCGCTTTACACGCACGAATATAAAGGAAGCAAGCCTGAAGAAAAACCAGAGGAACAGAACGAAAATGAACTGGAAAAAGAAGATGAAAACGAAGGGGACAAAGAAGAAGAGGAAGGAACGGTACAAGACAACAAGGAAGAAAGTGGCGAAGAAAAAGATCACACTGAGAAAGAACCTTGGGTGACATTAACAGAGGAGGAAGTGGCGACAGCGAAAAGTGAAGTGGATAAAGACCTTGAAGATTCAAATGATACTTTACCTTCGGAAGTGAAGTGTTGAAACAACAAAGTTATGATCGAATATTGCATTTTATTGTGTTCATATTAGGGCCAGTAACTTGAAATTATAGTATCATGTTACCGACGTAAATACTCAAAAAGCTAAGTTTTAGATTTATGGCGACCTTCGTGACAGAGTTGTTGGTGATTTGGTAATGTGCAAGGGTTTGGGTTCCTCGCTGCTGTCAATTAAAATTAGTCACGTGATTGATGGGGGCTAAAATTCATTTCCAAGGAAATTTATAGAAAGATCACAGGCGCGTGTTGTGAGACCTTCAAACAGTTGCTGTTCTCTTGTCGGGTTTGTGTTAACAATTGCCTTTCTTTTGCTTTGTTCTATTTTATCGAAAAAAAAAAACACTCCGATAAATTTCCGTGAAATAAGCAGAGAAATGTACTTACCCTTAGCTAATATATAGGATTCAATGAAATTATTTATAAAGACTATGTGGTTGAATGATTAATGGTTTATGTGTCATTAACAGAAATACACGGATTTAAATGTTGACACGCATTACCCAAGAATTGATAATAAGTGGTGTAGAAGACTGGTCTTTTAAAGAATAACAAAATTTCCACCCTAGCTCCCTTGCGTCCCTCCTAACTTGTATCGCAGATTAGTGGAAATCTACTGGCGTTTTATCACGAATGCCGCTCTCTGATTGGCTACACTAATCAGCCTATTGTGTAGATAGTTGTTCAGCAGTGTTCGTTTGTTAACAAACTGACTTCCGCTTTGCGTTTTTGAAGTGTCTGTCAAGAGGTTTTGATAAAGTTTTGAATGACTGGTAGATTTACACTAAGAAATTGCAGCAGTGCTGAAGCAGATGTCATTTGACTTGTCGGAGAAACTTCCATTTGTAGGGTTTTGACAAACAGTCGTCAGGAAGTCGAATTGTGGATCAAAGAATTTGTGGGCGTTAGAGATGCTTCCTTCAGAGCTATACGAAAAATGCGGAATGACACCATGATATTTGGTCATTTTGTGTTATTCGGCTTAAAATATCCCGAATATGACATTGCACTTTTAGTTCAGTCCTGTCAGTGATCTGTGTTTAGCAGCAAATTGCCTCATAAAACAAATAAGTCAAACGGATCATCGTTGTGGAATTTCCGGCCACTATGGATCATGAGAGCTCCCAAGGCATTGAATATCACTGTTTCGGAAGATTGCAAAGCCGTTCCTCTCTACACTCAAAAAACAATGTAAGAGCGCGAAAAGTTTTCAGTGCGCATGTGAGGATTTTCATCTGCTTTTACTGTTTCCAGATGTTTGGAACTGTCGGGGTCCTAGTCTTTTAGATGATGGTAAATCAGATTAAAATTGTTCTCAGGATAACCTTCAATCCCTCACTGCAGAGTTAAAGTTTTGTGGCGAACCCTTGTAAATTGTTTTGGAAACTAAAATTAACTTCTTCACCTTGAATGCGCGGCAAAATGTGCTGAAACTAAGCTTGCCTTATCCCCTTTCCCATTTAGCTAATGAACGTTCAACGTTTCGTTTCCTATGTCTCTTCTTTTGTTTCAACGTTTTGATTTACAATTCTTGGTTTCAGTGCTGCTGTCTCTTCCACGTAAAATGTCATGGTTTAGTTGCCTTTTCGACTGCATCCTCCGTCTGTTTACAAGATGGAAATGATAATAAATAAATAGAAAGCTGATAAAGAAGTTTTTTACCCATTGACTCTCCCCCCCCCCCCCCCCCCACCTCCAATTAACCGAACGCCTGGAAGAGGCTGTGTATGAATAGTTGGATGCCAGATGAAAATCTGTAGCAGGATTTTGCGGACTTCAGAATGTTGAGAGAACGAGGTGGCAAAACGCCGGTGAGGGGTGGGTTGGAGGTGAAGGGTGGCGTGTTGAAGAAGTCCACATATCAAATCGTCATCTCAAATCAGCTGCAACTGAAACTTTGCACTAATAGTGCTTCTGAATCCAAAACTTTTTTCCGTGTTCGTCTGAGCTTGTTTCTATAAACAACAACCCCCAACATTCTATAATCTCCTCATCTTTTCTGCAGACAACCCGTCTAATCTCGTTCCGAAATCTCTTGCGGACTCACAAGAGAAAAGATTACAACCAGTCAAGACTGTGCCAGTAATTGACAAATTATTCCGCCCCGGTCCAACTCAGTTTATTACTATTATCACCACCAAGGCAACAAAGGCGGTAACCGTAAACAGAGCAATTATTTCACAAGAGCCGAAGGGAAGCAATAAAATATTAATAAACACAATATTATGACTAAGCAGTGTTATTACCGACGAATGTGCATCGCGTGACTTCGTCGGTAATTCCAAAGATTACAATTTAAAACCTTTGTTGACTCCTGCTTTCTAATGAAGTGCTCGAAATTTCTCTCGATGCTATCTCATCCTCCAAGCTCTTTAAATGCATTAACATTGATGATTAGGAGATAATTTGTGCTTATTGTTAGCACACTTAAAACCTCGTCGACGCAAACAGTGCTAGGCCAATATTCTGGATATTAGGTCATGAGAAAATTACCGATGGCAAAGTGAGTTATTTTCCTATAGCAAAGCGGCAATATTTTTCAACAGCTCACGAGTTTTCAAGTCCCTTTGGACGTCATATGCAAAGATATAAACTAAAACAACTTAAACCAACCAAACGAAATCCATCTCAGAAGCTAGTGTTCCTGCCTAATGTTTCGAAGTTTCCAGTGTTGCTGATTTTGAGGTATGATGTTTCCTTTTGTTTGTTTCGTCTTATTTGGGCCTCCTTCACCGAGTACTTCCTCGGTCTTTTAATAATAGTGTTCAATTTGCAATTCCGGGCCATTTTTAACTAATTAAGACTTAATGCACTGAATGCAGACCTACGTAGTTTGCACATTTACCGCCGTCTATCGTTTATCTCTTCTACTAAACATGATCATTACTGGGATGATCGAAGACTGACCACAGCCGGACTCTTCCACAGCACAACCGAAAAACATGTGGCCTCCCGTGATTAGCTTCGCCCAATTCAAGTGCATCGCATTGAAGAGAAATTCGGTAGCTAACTACATAAACATCATTGTTGTGAGTTAAATTAGCTTCTTCAAGAAGTGGTAAAAGTGTTTATTGAGTTTTGCTATGTTTTTGTCACTAGTGGGCTGTTTCCGCGTCATGTCGCTTCATGTAAAAAACAATCAGGATCTTGATAGGATGGTGAATAATACAACGGGAAATATGAGCGTTATCAACCCGGCTGGGTCTGGAAGGAAAAGGGAACTTCTCAACTCGGAACCTGTGCCTAACTGGCAAGAAGCGAAAGAGATTTTCAAATGGGCATGGGAACTTCATTGGATATCATTCGTGGTGCTATTCCTGGGAATCGCTTTGTATTCCACTATACGCCTTTTCGAAGCGTCCAAAAGACGGCGACAGAGAGAAAAGGTGTCTCGAAATGTATCTTACGCGGTACACTCATTGGTTATAGTCTTGGGAATTACTCGAGCCCTAGCTCTCGTTCTTTTCCCGTATGAGATAACAACGAACGTCAACAATGCCGATATAGTCATTCCTCTGTACGTTCATCGAATTATTTTTGGTCTCGGCTTTCCCTGCTTCATGGCGGCCTTTGCTCTGATCCAGATTACTTTCACGGCAAGCGTTAAGAGCACGCCTCTGACGTACTCTAAGCTGCGAAAAATACGATTCCTTGTCCTCGTGATCGTCGGGCACTTCAGCGTCGTTATCATCGCAGACGTTGTTACGGCCTTAGTCGAAAGCACGTCTGCATTGTACATGGTTTGCACCGCTTATCTGCTGTCCATGACTCTCTTTACGGGTGTTCGAATCACTAGAAGTGGTTGCAGAGTTGTGCGCGAAAACAAAAAACACAAGAGAGCCATGGAAAATTACGCGGCTGCGTCCACTTACACTCCGCGCCGACACCAGCGCGCGTCCTTCAACACAAAAGCTGTGAGGAAGGTGTTCATCATTACCGGGCTAACAATATTCTTCTGCATCGCGCTATTTGCGTTAAAAATATACGATTTAGTGGAAGTCATAGAGTATCATTTCGTGCGTGAAAAGATCGTGGAGCCGTGGCCTTGGTTTATTCACGAGACTTTGTTTCGTTTAACGGAGTTCGCCCTCGCCTTGACCGTACTATACGCGGTGTCGCCTGTTAAACCGCCCAACAAGTGCTTTTCTGGTTCTTGCTGGTGTTGCTGTATGGCGCGCACGGTTCAGATCAGCGCGGAAATTGACGAAGGACGCACAAGATCGGGAACCAATCAAATGACAAGCTCAAGCCCAACCCCGGACCCCGTCAGCAAAACCTACGTATAAAGATAGGTCTGCCGCGTGTACATACCAGCGGTGTATAAACACATCAGGCAGGAAGACAGAAAACCTACGACATTTATTACCATTCCTACAAGCATTAAACGTCACTTGGTTAGAAAACGACCCCATACACCATATTGATATTACAACAAAGGACTTGCATAAATATGCAAAAGAATGTTTGTTTTTGATGCATTAAATCGTAGAAAACAAATAAACGGAACAAACGGTATGGTGGATTCTCAACCCGATGAACAAATGACACCGTTAGGCCTCTTTAAAGAAAATCTAGCGATGAAAACAATTTAAGTTCTGGAATACTTTGCGGCCTGTATATTTGCAGGTTGTTGCAAATGCAATGTGTTTGATGTAATCAGCACATTCCGCGTTTTGATGCGGGCAATATAAGTGCCTTTATTTATTACTTGAACAATATTTAAGAAATAGAAAACAGGAACCGTGTTTCTATCGAGATATATAGAAGAACACGACTGGAAGTTTAGGAGAACGAGAAATGCTGTGGAAATACGAGCCGTAGGCGAGTATTTCCTCAGGTTTTTCGAGTTCTCCCAAACTTTCACGAGTGTAACATCCTCTCCTAGATCTGCAGAATTTGTATAATCAAGATTATATAAAAACCTGCTGATACCGATGTAAAAGCCTATGATCACCAAAAGGTCAGTCTAAAAACAGGACTACTTGACGATAAGGTGTACATATTTGCATTCACCTTTAGTGATGATACGATAGGTGATTGATATATAAACAATCTCGCCAAGAATCAGGTCTCTGCTGTTTTTCATTCGCGAGTTATTTGCAGAAGTGTGTCACCCAAATTTATAGAGCTTTGTATGGAGACGCCATATTTGTGTCCTTCAGAGGGACACAAACATGGCGGCCGTAAAGTAACAGAAACATCTGTCACTGACTTTTGCTATTGAAGCGAAAAATTATTGCTCTAGAGAACCAACATATTAAAATAAATGCTTCGTCTAGTGCAAGCACTGTTTAGTTAGCAAAAACTAAAGCGATAACTCTTCTTTTGACCTCCGCGACGGCCTTCTCGGGCCGCCATTTTCATGTCACGCAACGCAGAAGCTTGGAAATTCAAACGTGCTCTATTACAATAAGAAGAACCCTGTCGAGCTAAAACGTCGTGAAACGTCAAGTTCCTCTAGGGCCTTTTATCTGATGAAACCAAAACCTCAGAAGGAAAGGTAACATTCAATTTTAGAATATGATTACGTCACATGAAAACCAAGAATTCTCGCCCTTTGTTAAAAAATCGTTAAGGTCTGCAATTGGACGAGAATATAGCCAGCGTTGAGAGTTAACTGTTCCAGTTTGATTCTCGGGAATACTTTAGAAATCCCTTCCACTCGTTCTGGTATCAGCGAGGGCTCCCACTGATTAAATAGCAGGCCGCGAGGGAGACTCAAATGAAGTATTAGAGAAATAATAATAACAATTATAAAAACACTTTTGCAATGGTGCATTTTTATTTGTATAAAGGGGGTAGAAACTTATCTAATATCCAGCCAATATTGCAGGGTACATTTTTCTCATTAACTGGCACAATGGGTTCTGCCCAGTCTGCTTCACCTTCTCTGAATGCAGACGGCGAACGATACAAACTGTGGCGGATTTGAAATGCTTTACCAGAGAGCTGAATTCGTCAGAGTACTGGGCCCTCTCCGAGGTTGACCAAGTCCCGGATGTGCTGCCAAACGGCTAAGTGAAACCTAATTGACCACTCCCAAGATGAGGCTTTTCAGGGCTAATCACCAAGGTAATGTGCCTGGTCAAAATCTAAAAGCTAAAGGAGTTTTAAAACACATTTTAAAAAGGGAACGATGTCTCGGCGCTACGTTACGCCATTATCAAGTTAAAAAGTGAAAAAGTATAAGGTGTAAAACGAATATATAATACTTGAAACAACACATATAATATTTGCGGGTCCTATAGGTATGATTCCCAAGGTAAGGAACAAAAAATAAATGAATGAAATGAATAAATAAATAAATATAAATAAATAAATGTAGTATCACGTAAATAGTTGCGCGAATGGAGTCGGCTTACGTGTTAAGAGAAGGCTTGATGTCCTGCTTTATGTACATTATCTCGTAGACTAAACAATCAAACTTGCTGTTACATTTCCATAGAACTTTGAAAAGGTAATCAGTCTTAGTTCTGTTGTTGCCATGCTATCTTTCAAGGTGTTTCCCAATGGCCGAACAACAGTGGCAGTCACCTATGCGTTGATGTAAGTGTCGACAACCGAACCACTGAATATATAAACAAAAGAACCTCTCTGCAGCCAAGGGGGGGAGGTCTTGTTTTCTAAACAGTGAAATGCTGAAAAAATTCATGCTTGCCCAAGTATAAAAAAATCAATCGAACAACGTCCTCGCGTACCTTAATACAGTAACGCCACTCTTTCCAACCATTGCAGCTTGGATTATTACTTGAGATGGCAAGCAGGGCTACGGGAGATTCGCAAAAATCTGCACAGTACGTTTTTCCACTCTGAATGCAAGATCAGTCAAATCAGTGGTGTAGATTCTTTTCGTTTCATATAAACATATATTAAACCACGAATGCATAGAGTGGTCTGCCTGTGAAAAGAGTACTTCAATATCGTGTAAAGTTTAGGGGGAAATTCACAGGTTTGCTCATAGAGCACTTTGATTTCTTTTCCACGTTATGTTGCAAATAGGCTAGTTTCGAATTGTGCAGTAACAAAAGAACAAAGTCGAGGTTCAGGGGAATAATTTGCATTTTCCTTTGTTATGAACAATACAAAATGCTAATTATTCCCCTGAACCTCGACTCTGTTCTTTTGTTTCTGCACAATTCGAAAATAGCCTATTAGCCTCTTGGTTTGCCGTGGGCCATGCTGATGAGGCTGCCACTGCCTGAGTGATATGGCTGTGCGCATGCGTAAGGTACTGGCCAGGCTGTGGGTTGGTGTTCGAGTCAGTGTCACTTGCTTTTATTGTTGTTTTTGCCATGGGACAAATAGCGGAGGGAAGACAGTTTTCGGACAATCATCGGCTAGCCCCATGAGTGAAACGTGTGCAAAAATAACATTTGACAGGCAAATCATGGAATATTGTTTTCGTTATTATAGTTAGTTTGGAATTATAGCCAATATCTTTATTTGTTACCTTTGAAGTCGCTTGCTTCCTAAAAATGCGCCCAAATTGTCTAAAATTAAGAAGAAGGATAGGATCACTGCCTAAAATTTACCATAATGAGTAAGAAACGAATTGCATGAACTTTACCCTTACTGAGAAATCACCTGCCTGATTTACAATATTCAGGACGATTTGGCGGCTATCATGAACCAGATGTATAGACTGTTATACAAACTGTAGTTTCGGCGGAAAGTTTGGCGGTTTATATTTTGACAATTCTTCAATATAACCCGCGCAGTAATTTTATCAAATACAACTGAATTATCTGGATCACAACTAACATTACTAGTGACCTGCAAAAACACTTACAGACACTTTTCGGTGGTATCATTGCGATAACACTCGAACTTGTTCAGTTGTTTGCTTGGCGCCTACAAGATGGGAGACATACAGTCTCACCTTCGGCTGTTTTATTCCAAGAAAATCATGAATAATGACAGTAAGACCATTTCGAACTATCCCGATGTCTGTTGAGGCCAATTTCTTCCTTTCTTGGTCAGTCCCTTTTACTCATCCCTCCAGAGCAAACATTGGAAATAAAAACAGACGAATAAATGCGTATACATTTTCATGATCATAACTGCTTATGAATAGCAATTATACAGGACTCGCATCACCAGTGACCCCTTCATTTATTGTCTTTATTCCACAAACATCTTTATTATCAATTTAGCAAAAACACCCTATTGAAATTCGTCTTTGCATTCTTATTTAGATTAAATATTGCCATCCTTCCCTTTCCGTGACTACCAACAAATCTCGCTTCCCCCCTGCCCCCCTCCCCCTTACGTCAATAGGATCAATATCAGTATCTGGGCAACTGCGCATCTACCCCTCCCCTAACCCAACAGTAACACTAATTTATCATAACATGTTGGGTTAGGGGAGGGGTAGGTGCGCAGCTGCCCAGATACTGATATTGATCCCATCAATATTAGACCTTTAGAGTTTTGGCGTCGGTTCGCAAAGAATAAAAAACTTATTCATCGTGACTTTTTTGATCGATTTTCAAGCCGCATGAGTAAAGAGGCCGGATTCGCTAGGAACGGAACACAGCAAAATATACCCCTTATACTAAGATCTTTTCAGTGAATGTTTATAAGCTGTCCCATTTGAAAGGACTGGGTGGAAAAATGTCCACAGTGTCGTCTCTATGAGCTGGAATTGTTTCCATCTCATACTCAATGTCCATATTGTCCATGTTGTCGGCTAGGAGAACTTGTCTGTCAAATTTCAGCTGTCCTTGAGGCGTTCTGTATCTTTCTTCGCTATTCCAGAGGCTGTAACCAAAATATAACAGCGTGCCTGTGGAATGGAGGAAAAATAATTTAGAAATGAAACCGGTAATACATTTTTTCTTTTTATTATAGATTGCTGAAGAACTTAAGTCAGTGTGATATAGCTATGTCGTAGCGTAAGCCTCTCTGTTTATTTTTTTTGCTCATAATATTCAAGTTAGATAACTGATCTGTCATTCAAGTAACTGCGTCAATGAGGGAAACACGGAAGAAGCCATCAAGGACTGGAGAACATAACAAATCTTTCAGTTAGAACTAAGAGAAAAATGCGCAGAGATGGGTAAAGAAAAGCCAAGTCACTTTAACCACATGTTTCAACGTCATGGAAAAGTATATTTTTGTTTTCTGTCAACACAAAGTGTTAGAGCCGAGAGTCTATTACCTAGCAACGTCACTAAGCATAAAACAAGCGCGCTGTGTTTCGAATTTTAACGCTGAAAAGCTACACTTTCTTATAAAGGACTTTTCAGTGGACGGTATATGATGTACAAACCTAAGCCCATCCACACTCCAAACCGGATCCAAGTCATTCTAGAGAGCTTTAACATCAGCAACACGTTAAAAAAGATGGCAAGGATTGGCAGAGCCGGCACAAAAGGCGCCTTGAACGAGATCTCCTTGGTATTTTGAGGCTGCAGACAGATCACAATAATGGCGAACACACTAAGGATTCCAAAAATGCCAAGGAACATGATTATGATGTAACTGTGCCTCTGTATTGCATCCAGACCATAAACAGTTGCTGTACAAAATCCTACGAACGAGATGAACAATAAAGCCACGGCCCAATTCACTATGCGGAAGCTTTCCGCTGTGGGACCTGGCCTCGTTTTATTTTTTAGTTCATGTGTTCTTTTCGTTTTTGTAAATTTGTCTCGAAATATATCTTCGTTTGAATTTTCTATCCAGTTTTTCAGAGCTTCTGGACTGTGTATCTTTCCATTTGTAGAAATTTCGTAGTCCCATCCATCCAGTGAGTAACCATCGTACCACGAAAGGTTTCCATAGGCATCTTCTTCGCCTTCCTCAAGGTATAACAAGGGCACCGAGGAGGGGGCCTCGGGAACATCGGGCTGGTAGCGAAGGATCAAAACACAAAGGGACACTAGAGTGTACGCAAGTAATGTCCCGATGGACATCATCTCGACTAGCTCACTTAGGTCAAACAGTAAAGCAATGACGGCCGTTACAAGTCCAGGGTACACTGTAGCAACAACAGGGACCTCAGTTCTAGGGTTGACGCTAGCGAATGATTTAAAGAACAATCCGTCTGAGGCCATAGCATAAATGATCCTTGGAAGGGGAAATTGAGAGCCTAAAAGGCTCGAGGACAGGCCACAAACCGCGCCAACACCGATGATATATTTGGCGAGAGGAAATCCTCTCTGCACAAACGCGTTAGGAATTGGCGAAAGCTTGTCCAATTGATCGTACGGAATCATTAATGTTACCACGGCAGAAACTCCAAAGTAACATATGAAAATAACAACTAGTGATACGACAATTGCAACAGGTATCGATTTTGGAGCATTTTTAGCTTCCTCGCCTGTCGTAGCAATTATATCGAAACCAACATACGCGTAAAAGCAAGTCGCTGCTCCACTTAACACTCCTGAAGCGCCGTACGGGAAAAATCCTTTTCCCTCGGTCCAGTTTCTCGTATCAACGAAAAATATTCCTGCTACCACAATGAATATCACGACCAAAATGTTTAAAATGTTAAAAACCGTACTAAATGCTGAAGACTGTTTGACGCCAACTGCCAATACAACAGTTACAATGATGGTGACGATAAACGATAGAATGTCTGGATATGTACCGAGGCCAGGTGTATTTATCTCTCCGATGTAAGTTAGCGTTAAATTCCTTATCACGTTTCCAATAACATAATCGAAACAAGCGCTTAATGCCCGAGCATCGGCAGCTGTACCGATCATATACTCCAGAATCAAGTTCCAGCCGATGATAAAAGCCCATATTTCACCAACGGTCACATAACTGTAAGCGTAAGCTGATCCCGTAGTCTTTGGAACACGTGCGCCGAATTCAGCGTAACACAGACCTGAGAGAATTGATGTTATTGCTGCCAAAGCAAAGGATATTATCACCGCTGGTCCCGCGATACTGGCTGCCACTTGTCCCGAGACAACATAAATTCCCGCACCCAGGGTCGCGCCAATTCCAAGGGATGTTAAGTCCCATGTGGTGAGACATTTGGATAATTCAGTGTTTGTTTTCTCGTCCTGAATAACTTTTTTTCTCCTGGTTAAGCATCTTGTGAAGCCTGCCATTTGAGAAGTTTATCTCACCACGCTCCGTTAACTCAGTGTGTTGATGTTATTAGCGGAAACGTCGCGCGCCAAGGCCGCTGACTTTTTGCCGCTAGAAGAACGCTCTTTCTGAAAGAAGACAAAGATTTTCTCCTTGAGAGATCCAAACCTTTTCTGGCAATCTCCTCTAAAAAATAGACGGTAAAAAATATCTCTGAGTTAACTCACTCAAGAAATTACCTTGTATCTTTTTTAACGTCAGCGTGCTTTGCACGTGCGCAGTGAAGTTAGATACCTGTTGACACTTAAACACAGGCGTGCATTTGGTCAAAAATGTTGTTACTAATATTCTACTAACCCTGAAAATTGAAGTTCTGATATAACAGCAATCTTTTCATAGAAATTATTATTTTTTCTACATCTTCCGCCGTCGAAATATTTCGTAAACTTGCGCTTTAAAACCATGTTTTAGCGCAGTTTGACTGCATATTTAGGGCGTTTTTCGGGTACCATGGTATTTTACCGGTTTCACTGTGTCACCCTTTCAAAGAAGTCAGACAGTTTTATTGCTTTAAGGAAATATATAACATCAAAAGGAAAGCTAACATATCGTGTATTAAGTCGACAAGCGAGAAATGAAATATAAGATGTCCATAACATTAAATTTAATTCGATATTTCGCTATGACATCACGCTTCGTTTTCGGATGAAGTAAACGAATCATTTGGCTATTGTTATTGAAATGATTGTTTATGTCAAACAAAACATTTCCATCCCTGCTTCTCGGTGTTACTTGTGTTTCGCACATTTTCGATGGTATTTTAATTCATTGCAGGATGAAGTTTTCGAATTTTTTTTTTCAGGTTCTCTCTGGAGAGACGAATTCCTTCCTGGTAACATCCTCGTATTCGATTGTCTTAAAAACAAGTACCAGTATTCTGTCTTTTGTTGTTTCAAAGGCGAGACAAGCATGTCTTGTCTACGGCTGTTCATAAGCTGCTTGGGAACTCTACCGATCAGAAAGAATTTTTTTTCTTACCAAAAAATAATACTGAGAAATTGCAGAAGCACTGTTTCGTCTCGCCATATATTCAAGATTTCTGACAAACAGATTTCTTACAAAGAATTTCCGAAGGCCACACGAACGTTTCCGAACATTTCCGACTTTTTAGGAAGGTTTACTTGCCTTGCCGAAGATCTCCTAGAACCATCCGTTTACTGGCTTTCGACCTAATATTGAAAACTTTGCGAGCAAATATTTATTACAATTTAATGGTAACTTACAAAATACAAAAACACAACTTTTAAAAAAATGCCGTTAGAATAGTTCGTAAAAGAGTAAAAAACCTCATACTCAGACAGAACACCCGCATGTAAAGATATGACCATTTCTTTTACAGCATAAAGACGCGATACATTTTTCCCAGAGCGGAAAAAATCTCGCAGTAAACTCTAACTATTGTGTCAGTGGCAGTCGAACCGCTCAGTCTTTGTTTGTTTGTTTTTCTATTTTGGAGGATGGCAAAGTGAAGAGAATAATTTTCGATATTGGGAGGAAGTTCAAAATTTGTTTGTGTTCAAAACGTATTTATTTTGGTCTCTTAAAGGAGCAGCGTCACGAGGATTTTTGCTGTTTTAGGTCACTTCTCTGCTAAAATCATTATTTTGAGGCTTAAATCACAAACAAAATGCTTCTGTAAAGCTACGACGAAGATATCAGATGAATTTGGTCAGAGAGGGCTAACCATAATAATTTTTTTGAGATTTTTGGAACAGCTAGCATCAAAACTCGAGAAATTTGGCCAATTTTTCAAGTTTCAATTTATTTCCATCCATGTCATCCTTAGCGACAGGTGACAGGAAACAGTTTCAGTACCTTCAAATGGTCTCAGTTCAATAACAAAACTAGATCATTAGATCAAAGACACCTTCTAGCTTTTTATAAAGTTGCCAAATAGCGTGACAATGCCTGTTTACTTTAAATGGAAACGTTAAATTCGGGCGGCCAATTGCAAGCAAGCTGGCAGAGTATAGCTTTTAATGTAGTTTCCTACTGATTCAGCCACAGATGTGTCATCAGAGCCAGACAAAAAAGGTTCCAACCTTAGTAAGGTTTTATGTGCTTAGCTTTGGCAAAGTGATATCCTGTCGGTAAATACAGCTTTGTCCTGTTTAATGTGCATGTTAAACTTTAATTTCCATTCTGTTTGCTAGGGGTCAGTTGCAGACAAAATCATGAGTCCCGTTTTATTTTAAGCTTACCATTAATTTAGTTCATTTCAAAGTCCTGTTGTGTTTTTCAAAACGTCTTCAAACGGCTAGACACACTTTTATCACAAATTATCCCCCAGGCTGTAATTTTAAAAATACTTTCCTCCTACAGGTAGGGTCTATAATTTTCTTTCCAGCACACCTGCTGTTAGATCCCGAAGCAACAAAATCGTGAAGTGGTTTCGAAATTGTAATGTGCTGTTTGTTTGTCGAGCAAACCCCAATTTTACTGAAAAAAATTTGGCAGTACAAGTAGTTTAATTTATGAAGCATAAATATTATTAGAACATTTCTGTTTTCATACAATAGAAAGTGTTTTATGTGTCATTTCTTCCGTTTTTATTTAGGTGACCGGCATCGCTTATTTTTCATACGACCACTTGGACGAAAGTTTTATTTAGTAATGTTGTTTTTCTATGGGAGGACACTGAGGCTCATTTCTAGATTAGTCTTTAATTCACTTGTAATCTTTTGAACTGTTCAAGACAGTTGTTGGATCTGCGAACACAATAGCACAGCAATCCAATATGATACCGTTCGTATTGCATTGACAAGAACATATCAGTGGTGTGAAGCATTTACGGTTTACAGAAAATTCAATGTTAGAGCGAAAGCGTCAAAACTTAGGTCGGCTAACAGTCTTTAACGGGAAGTTCCAGAAACAAGAATCTGAGCTTCGGAGAGAAATCAATTGATTCAGTCACTTACGAGATTGTGTGTTTTGCGTTGACTGGGATTTTGCAAAAGCATGTTAAAAGAATTCTATTTTGCAGTAATCTCCCATACCATCATACAAATTATTATTATCTATTGGAATATTAGAAAAGCTGAATTCTGCCTATAACTCCATTCTGTTTGACAAAATAAAAGAGACACGAAACCGTCGCCAATTTTCTGTGTTTCTCAATCATTCAATTCTACATTCTGTAAACTACACTAACACATAGTTGTATGCTCGTTCAATATTTTCAGAGCCCAAAAGAGTTTGGATTTTACAATCTTACCAAAACGTTAAACATTTATTTTCAGTTCAATTCGACTGGACACAGACTAGACCAGACTATTCTTTATGCATGTCCCTAACATTCCTAGACCTTTCCCCTCTATCGTCTCTGTCACGTTTCAGATTATCAAAAAGTATTAATTCTGACATTAAGAGTACAATGACATCTTTTTTCTAGTAATTTAGGAGCATAAATTGGAGTGAGGTGCCACAGCCACTTGCAATAGATTAAAAATTAATCTTAGCGCAGTACACCACTGACTTGAAATTTCCTTTTCTCAGCAACATGTTTAGAAGTAAATCACTGAATCAACTCGATTTATTTATATTGCACTGCTGAGACAGCAATGTCTCAAGTCTAAATCCTATTCAACCACGGGAAGCAAGCGTTCGTTTTTATTTCTTCAAGTGAGACCCACGCGCATTTTCATCAGGAATTGTCGTCGTTCAGAGAGTTTAAATGTTAATTTGGAGAATTGTCATGTCTAAATTATCCCCGGTGTCTGATTTTACGTATCAGCTGCGAATCGCAAATAATTGGCATGCTGCGATTGGCTTTTCTGCTACAGAACTGAGCAAACGGCTCGCCAATATTTTAACACCCCTCCTACATCCTCCGTTTACTGTTGTCTGTCAACCGACAGTGACTAAAAAGACAAACAAATCGGTTGAAAATTGAACAGTTGCGAAATCTTGGCTCGCGTTTTGCAAATAAACACTGCAAACCAACCAAACAAATTTAAGCAGCGCTTGCGCATTTTCCTTGCTGCAGACCAATTTCACTCCAAACAAAAGAAGGGGATAAATATTATATAGTCTGTTATATTAATTTCAATTTGCGTTTTATCTTAGAAATCCTCCGAACCTAGAAAATATAGAACTTATCGCTCCGCTTTGCTCTTCAAGAAAGATCAACTAGATTTTAAAGTTAGAGGCTCGCCCAGTCTTCTCCACCTTGAATGTTGAACAAGGCACAGCACAGCAATTTCCCTTCCTTTAAATGCCTTTAGTTTTATTTTTCTCACCTAATGATTTCCGTCACGGTGTTAACGAACCTCAAATCAAAAAAGGCAACCCTTATGGTGCAGCCCTTTTGGTACTGACGCCCCCTAACTTCAAGTAAACGATAAAAATGAAAGTAACACCTATGAAGACAGTTTCGACAAATTCATCCAGAAAAGAAAAGATAAAGCAAGTTCGAAAACGCAATCCTTTTTTATCCGGGAAAGATCAATCAACAATAACAGAAACCATTTTACAAAATGCACTCATGGAAGTCAAGATTTTGTTCTTGTCTATCGCCACAGAAAGCTTCTTACATATGCATGAAGAAAATTTGTAGTAATGCATAATGGTTTTGTATGATCCCCCGACGGCCATTAATACATTTTGGAGACAACCTAACAACACTCCATTTAGTGTGACAAGATAATTCATTAAACGAATGAAAAATTGCATCGTTATCGAAAATGTTCCTTTTTATCATCAAAAAGTGATAGATCGCCAGCCACGGACATCGTTCAGTGCACTTTTATCACAGTGTTTTGAGATTTTCTCTGATTTTCGCTGCATCACTGATAAAATCAAAGATTGATTCACCAACAATGTTATGTCTAAAATGACCCGCTAGCAGACATATTCTAATTTTAATCGTTAACATGCAGCTAAATTGGAATCTGCGATTAAGCAGCTGTCATCAAGTCAACTCAAACGAGTACTGAATTAAAATTCAGGGAAGGTTCTCTTAAAAATTTCCTGGTGGTAAAAACACTAGATTCTTCTAGTTTTTGTATCATTAAAGTGATATGAACGATCATTTCTGGACACATTCTTTTGATGTATTTTTAATACACCCTAGCTAAATAAAAGGAAGCTATAGAGTGTGTGCACCTGACGTCATCAAATTCTCAAATCCAAAACTAAAAAGCCACTAAAGGTTTTATCCTCATCAGGCATAAGAGGTACCAAATTTATTACTGTTTACAATTTTCCAGCTCAATAGCATCCTTCGTTTGGAAACCAGCGCATGTTGAATTTCGAAGTTATGGCGGTGCGTGACATAACCCTACGATCGCGTTTGTCGAAAAATATACACTTATCTCGTGATTTTTAGCCATTTTAGGAGTTTAAGTATCAGGAAAAGTACTTTTGTAAATATTTTTTGGTTCGGTTCCGATAATCAGTCCACTAAATAGCCAAACTGTAAGTTTCAGATGTTTACATATTTACTGGCCGCCATGTTGGAGGACTAAAGAGGTCCTCCAACATGGCGACCCCATACTAAGCTCTGTAATTTTGTGCGACACATTTCGACGAATATCTCAACTTTGGGAGAACGCACAGACCTTAAACTTGGATAACTGTCTTCTTTATTTGTCGTTTACAATATCTCAATTTTTTGACTTCATTCAATGCACGGTTTTTGATTTCATTTTTTATTGCGTGACACTGCACACACTCTATATTGTTCAAAGAATGTTTCAAAACGATTTTCTGTAGCGGCATTTCGTAGGAATAGACCTTTTTCGCTTGTACATTTTGTTTTCCCAATACAGATCATGTGATGATACTCAGGAGGTTTGATCTTTCGTTTTGTTCATTAAAAAGGGTACATGCAAGCATGAATATGTCTGCATGTACTCTTTTTAATGAACAAGACAAAGGATCAAATCTCCTGAGTATCATCACATGATCTGTATTGGGAAAACAAAATGTACAAGCGAAAAAGGTCTATTCACTGGTTTTGATTGTCCCAAAATATTAAGAATTCATTTACGTTCCTTGTGAAGTCCCTGTGCCTCAGTCAGGGTAACCATTCATGCTCTGTTCGGTTTAAATATCATGCAAAATACTCGTGTCAAAAATGGAAAATCGAAGAAAATGCACTGGTTACGACTAATGCTTGAACAGGGTCAACCTTAAAACATTTCCTGTTAGTTAGCGCCATTTTGTTTTCTTACAGTGATTTGTTGTCTGAACTTAAATTGCGACCCAGACCAGTTCGTTTATAGATAAACTTCTCTGTTGTCGGAACGAGTCCCAGGGGAATACAACCAAGTCGAGAACATGTGGTATACATGGGGGACACTGATAAATACTACAAGATATCAATTACTGCTGGCACGATATTGCAATGCACCATACAACATCTCCGACGAGTCCAGAGTACACAACAGCCCGGAATGTATCCAAACATGATTCAAGCAACATCAGCTAACACAAAGATACCCATAACGCATAAACACTGAGTAAATGTGCACAAGGAGAAACTGGAGAAAAATTCCCAGTGTCTTATGTCAATATACTAACAATAAAGACACATAAAGAGGATTTAGTCGGACAATGATCAGCTGCAACATACCGACTATCAACTACAAGAATATGTGGAAATAAAAATGGAGTATGGAGAAACTCACATGAGGCTTAGAGCTACAATGAGTAACATCTGAGGCTCTCTTAACGTTTTGTTTTTTGTCAAGGATAGGACAATCAAAAGAACACACAAATCTTGTCAAAGCTGTCAGTTTATGTATACTATCGAGTCCCGCTATATTTCTTCTCTTCAAGTTTACACGAAAAACGTTCTCGTTTTTAAAAACAACAATCAACATTAAACCTACAAAATGAGCGTCGATCTACTTAAAATTTGCATTTGAAAAAAATTGCTGCTGTAGAAATATTCTCTAACTTTTAAGGTGGCCGACTTTTCTATTTATGTTCAGTCGGCATTAGAATTCTCGAATATTCTTTTTGGAATAAGAACTAAAGGCAACTTAACCCACAGATACTAAACTACAAAGGTGTGGTTGCGGAGTAGTTAGGGTGCGGCTTTAACTGACCACGAAACTTCACCATTTCCTCGTGTATTTAAAACGAGATGAGAAATATATATCCATCAGACGATCACGGAAATCTTTGTACCCATAATCACTAGCTATGTATACAGGCAAAGTCAATTTACGCGTGGTTTCGTTTTAATTTGTCAACTCTAAGCATACACACTCAATAACTACTATGGGCAAACTTATTAACACTTTGCGTCCGGAATACACCCTCTTTGGGGTTTAAAAATAATTTTACAAAATTATTTTATCCCGGGTTTATTAAGCTAAGACGACTAACACTGCTCAAGCCATTCCGCTTTCAACGAATCGAAGTCAACAACACTTTGGAAAACACAACAAAAAATCCAACCATTACAATGTGAACCACGCTGGGTCTGTTTTGAAATGTTTTGCCCTGTTTTGGAAATCTATTTCTTGTAAAACGTTTTAGATAAAATGTTCTGGCTGGTTTTGATTTACTCTATTGTTTTCTACATCTCGTTAATCCTGTGCCATGCCACAATGGATTTTTCTTTCCTTCGCGTCATTTCGTACCAATGCCGTAATTCTTCCTCGCTGCTGTAGTTTTGTCCAAGTGAAACTCTTCCAACGCGATGTTTTTTTAAAGCCAGTGTACGCGCTGTTATGCTCGTCACAGTGAGCAAAACAGTGACGGCGTTGAGTTCATGCTCGGGTACATGAAACAGAAACATCTCGTTGTACTCAGGATCTATCATGTGCCTTCGCGGCGTGGTTTTACTTTTGCTAATTAGCTCACCGGTGCTTTTAACGACTCGTACACCAACATAAGTTTCACGTGCTTTCGAATCAGTTAACATTCCCAAGTTTCTAGTCTTGATCACTTCCAGAAGGAGTTTTCCCGTAAGAGGGCGGTATTCCAAAGACAGCAAAATTTCCGGTCTGTCTTCTTCGGAGATTGCCAGTTCCCCTTCGTACATAATCGCGCCCGAAGCTGCTTCGGGGACATACGAACCCGGTGGCTGTAAATCTACCGAAGCCGGTATCATTTCTGAATCTAGGTCCACCGATCGGAGCCGAAGTGTTCCTTCGCCTAATAAGTGCTTGGAGCCCATAGCGCCTTGCTCGTAAAGTCGAAATCTCAGCGACATATCCTTGATTTTGTCTTTAGGATACAAATACATTGCCATAGGCTCGTTAAAATCCCTGGGTTTTGTTCGAAAACTTTGCCGTTTTCCCGGCAACAGCATGACGCTGACTTCTAACAAAGAAGTATCTCTTTGATGATACGGTGGAAATTCTATTTTTGTAACAGTTACAGAGAGTTTGGCTGTGTGCATTGTGAAGTCTAGAACGACATGAAGCCGACCCACACCGCGCACATTTGAGTCCATATTCCACTCAGACACTGTACTCGAGCTCGAGATTCTCTTCGATGGCGTTCCGCCAAATGTCCGTGGAGTCTCGCTTCGACTCCTTGCAGGAAGGCTTCCAAATTCTCTTCGAGCTGCGCTTCCTCGTACCGTCTCGTCGTCCGACACGATGCTGCTGGTTTCTACGTTTTGTTTGGTGCGGGTGACAACGCTGGGTGCAGATCTTCCATTAGTTAAAACGCTTAGACCGTAACTTGGAGTAGTTGCCAGTGTGTTCCTGCGTCTAATTCCTCCTCCTGCGTTAGGGACTTGTAAAGCCAAGGTGCCCGAGCTCGAGTCTTGCTTTGATTTAGAAGGTAACGGTAGGGAGCTATTTCGTGTGAAGAACGATGTAGTATTTTCCTCCTCATCATCGTCTAAAAACTCCGCATCCCTCTCGTCATAATCTCCATCATCTTCCGCCGCTCTTGCTTCTCCAGAAGCTTGCCTAAAATGTAGACAACAGCGAAACAATGGCAAAGAAGGTATAAAAAATTTAACAGGGGATACATTCATATCGGAAGCCTCAATTACGCGACATTAACAAAACAGTCCCCAGGTAGATTTCTTGGCACAAATACCAGTTTTGCTACATCTTTGTCTGCTTAACTCTTAATGCCTTAGCTCTGTTTATTTGCTAACACCGTTTCGCTACCCTCATTGGTTCGCTACTCATTTAAGATGCTTTCATGAACCTGCAAAATTAAAACATTTGCTCAGTCAATTATGTATGTTTTCCACGTATTGCATTCGTTCGTTTGACGATATTTCGATAAACCCATTCTTTGCGCGCGTGAATTTCAAATGAGATTTCGCCTTCTAGTAAATCGAATTGCCGTTTCTCCCTTTTTTTTCTCCATTGAGAATGCTCTATTCAAGCGTATTAACTTCTTCCTATTGTCAATTTTATCTTTCCCGGTGGCTCTCTATTGACTGAAAAGCCAAAATATTCTTAAGCAATAAATTTGACTTTACAATTATCAGCAACAGCTGTATTCGTGTTTTGAAGTCAATCTCCTCGCTGGCGAGCGACCAAACCAAAACATGACAGACACTCGACTTTTAGTCATATTTCAATTATTTATTTTTGATTTTCTAGTTTCTAATTCTCAATTTTCTGCCTGCATGCACTTAATATTCAGCTGAAAACGAGCGAAAAAATTTGTTTGCTGCGGAATTCCCTAACCCCACCCTGTCAACTACGCGAGTCGACAAAAAGAACGCAATTGAATATGAAAATAACCTCGCAATAAAGAAATAATTTTATGCCCTACATTTCAGATTTCCTACCTATTTTCCTCTGATGATTTGTCTGTGTTTTGAGTTTCACCCTCCGGGTTAATAATGCTTCGAAAAAATCCACCGATTTTCGCTGTAAAATCCATCTGCGATGCGAGGAAACTTCGGCAGACGATTATCCGAGTGCGTTAGCCGTCCATCTGGTGTCGAGAATATTGGAAATGAAGACTTTTTCTCAAACTACTGAAAATATTAGAAAGAACATCAATTAAGACGCGCTCTTTTCACTTTTTGCCAACATAAACAAGATACGATTGGTCGATTAAGAACTGGACAAAAATTAACAAAATTGCAATTCGCCGAAAGCGAAAACACAGTTAGCGATTTTCAGCTTGCCACGGATATACGATCTGGTTTTCTGAAGTATATCTAAGAACTTTTTCCGCTACAGATATGGCGATTACACTTACCGTTTGTTGAGGCAGATATCCTTGGCGAAATTCTTCAGATTATCTCCACTGTCACTGCGTTTTTCATTATCGCGTTTGTGCTAACACAACTGAGGGACCGAAATTACTCTTGGGTTCTCGGAATTGCTACAGTCACCCACACGGAATATTTCATTTTTCGTCGTATACGATCTCTGCCAAACGTAATTGAATTATTTAAATGCAAAATCTAGATGAAGTCAAAATTATGCAGACCTGACCTAAAATGACCAAATAATACCTAAGATATGTTTCTGGATCGTTTCGGAAAAGCTGTTTGGTAAATTCTCAGCTCGCTCTGTGTGAATTCAGGGCATCAAAAGTCTTATCACAGGCAACAAATTACGAAGACCCAAAATACTAGCCAACAAGCTTCGAGAAAATCAATTAATTATATACTGTTTTTCCAATGCACCTGCCTTCAAATTTGTATATTTACATAAAATATTTTGGCCATAAACTCTTCACGTCGTATTTTCGAGACACAAGATTTAATTTCAGTGGGTAGAGATCGTCTATTTCAAACCAAGCCGAACCATAAATCAAAAACCCCTGCCACAACGAAAATGACACGGTTTCTTTGCGGTACGCGCGAACAGCTATAAAATGGCTTTGTTATGTACTATTCACTCTTGCGCAAACCGGCTTATTTTTTTTGTGGGCGATCCTTGAGTCTTTTATAATCACAGTTAGCAAATAAAAGCTCGAAAAGTCACAACTTGAAATAAGAATTGCTTTTCCTAATTTTCTGGCGTTGCGGTTTTCAAATCCTTGTAAGTTTTCTTTCGCGATTAGTTCGTCTTTCTTTACGACGACAGTGTGTTTGTATGTTTCCACAACAAAAGCGATTGTTTCGGCTTTTTACTTATAAGGAATAACTACAAACAAAGCCGCATTCATTCCACATTCGGTACAGTGAAACGGGCCATCTGACGCAGAAGTAAATAATTCCAAAATTAATTAACCCACCAGGGCTACGTTCACAAACCAACATGACAAAAAAACATGCAAATTACAGAGCTTTGTACAAGCTAAACGTTAATGATATGCGTTTCCTCATTCCGTCTGAGTCCCAGAAATCTCTGAGACAGCGGTTCTTACAATGTGACACTAAGCACTGCATTTAAAAACCGAGTGGCATTAACCACACTCGGACTGAAATACAAATTACACTTGCATTAATTAGATCAAAAGAAACGAGAGTAGAACCACAGACGTAAATGTATAAGATAATGTAAGTAACTGAAATGATCGAGAAAACTATGAAAAGTTCGGATTTTTAAAATGTACCTGTAGTGGTTCTGCAACAGATGTCAGAGTCAACAATATAACGACGAAATAATTTGCAATCAACTGAGAATAAATTAAGAGTTGATAATTTATTTCTGTTTTGCAGGGAAATTTCTTTCACCTGATATCGGATAGAACGTTACAAGTTGAAGTTAAATTTTCACTAAGTGGATTTGATTCACTGAATTATACCGCAAAAACTGCAGGTTCTGTTCATGAGATGCTATGGAAACCATGTTTGGGATTTGATGTGTACCAGTTTCAATCCCAAACAGTGGTCTCAGCTCCAGTCGCATATACCAGCCAGAATCTTTGCAAGGGAAAAGCTGTTGGGCTGGTCGTGCAGAAAATGGAATTTAAGATACCTCAAGTACCCTCCAGTCCAAACTAAGCATCGCTTTTTTTAAAAAAAGTAAAATTTATTGAAATGCACACTAAATAGAACATACAAACCTTAGTACTCATACAAAATTGGCAATTACCGATACATACTTTACTGATAATTACTAAATTGTGTTGCTTGTCAAAAACATCTAAATAGTAGTTGTTAAAGAACTTTTGACAAGAATTTCCACACCTAACTAAACAACTAACTGACTTGGATTTATTGATTTTGAAAATACACCGCTATGCACATGTAAACTTGATAAATTATGAGCGTCCACATTTGATCGTTACAGAGAAAAAGTTTTGATGTAGCCTCAAAAATATTGTAATAAACTATTAAGGAAGAAAGGTGGTTTAGGATGGAGAACATTTAGTCATTTCACGTTGTTGTTTTGCAAAGGACGGCAAAGAAATGGCCATTGGTTTGCCCATTAAACATTTTGTTTGGTGACGCTGTCGCCGAAGTCGCCGCTCCCTAGTAGAAACGGCCGCCGCAATGAATTCATCAGTTCACAATAGGCCACGTTCGATATATCAATATTCTAGCATGGCTCCGAGGCTTTCGGGTCAAAATTGCAATTTTTTAAAGTTTTTTTTTGTCTCTTAATTCCCAAAAGAGACTTAGATACAAAGAAAACAACACCAAATATGGAAAGTTTGACCTGAAAGCCTCGGAGCCATGTTAGAATATTGATATATCAAACCTGGCTTATTGAGAGTTGTCAGGGCGCTGATACATATCAAGTTAAATACCCTTTCATCAGTAGGAATAGCCGTTAAAATAAGCGTTAAACAGACTGTTCTTGTTGAGCAGCACTGTTTTCTTCAAAGAACTAAATGAGATCTCCGAGGTGGCTAAGAAAAAATGACTTCACAACTTTTTGAAACCTTCCGACTCAGACTGGAGAGGCATGCACGACACCTGGGTTCAACCGAATCCTACAAGAATATTACTTTTTACCTTGTCCTCAGGAGTATTTCTTTGATTCTTAAAAAATAATAATAATGAAATAATTCAAAAAGATAATGCCTGTTTAACCACAAAGGCCGTTAGTAAAGTATTAACACTTAGAGGGTTTCTTCAAATTCTCTTCTCATAAATAGGAAAACTTCAGTTTTGACTGGGAAACAAATCGATCGCATTGAATTTTCTGGTACCTCGGTCATAAAATGAGTCTGCTAGAGATAGAAGCTAATTCACATAACAATCTCCAACTTTCTCTGGCAAATTGTAGACACCGCGGCTCTACTGACATTTTTTCCTCCTGAATGCAATCTATTTGATTTCCAACCCGGCTAAAATTTTCTAACTGTTTGAGATAAAAGTAACATCAGAACCTGTGCTCTGTGTTCGTCAGCGTATTCATGTGAGTATACCCTGATCAAAAAAGAAGTAGAAAAATACTGCTATATGATAATGTCCTCAAAAGCCTGTCAGTCAATGTGTTACAGTTAGTCGGTGAATAGGCGAGGATGCATTATGCCATACAAAAACTTATGTTAAGATTAAACTAATACTGCGAATGCCATGTAACTTCATATTATTTTCCTGTTCTTTGCTTTACGTCGTTCCATTGAAAATTCTCCGTAAACTAAAGGAAGAGAAAAGAAATAGTTTTTCAAGACATGGTTAGTTTTTGATAAGAAACCTCCAAGGCTATAATACGCGCATTTGTCTGGGAGTAGATCTAAGTTCACCATGCATGTTTTGAATATCTGCAAGACAGCTATATTTTAGAACTTCAGTCGCTTGCGGTTTTTACCATCTGTACGCTCCAGACAAAACTATGACTGATAACATATTTACTGATATATGATTTATTTTCAGTGAGTGAAAAATTAAGAGGAAAAGAAAACAAAAAGTAGATACAACATTAAATCAGAAACCACTTTCAAAGCTCCCCACTCTGTAAAATAGAAGATTTCTTTTTGACTAAATCTGCATTTCATTTAAAGGGGCTTTGGGTGCGTGCTGTCCAACGATATGGAATGCACAAAACCAGTAAAGCTTTTAATGATAAAATATTTTGATTGTTAAACTCTTTCCTTAGCTTGAGGCAACTAGAAAAAATATAATGTCAAGAAACTGAAACTGTACTGCAAACAAATCTTTTATTGATGCTTCAAACTTTTATCGAGTATTTCCTCCTCCAATACATGAATATTGAACGCGTTATGTAAACTCATGCACATATTTTAGAAAAAAAACTAAAGAATATTTTTATGACTGTTCTCAGTTAAGTGAAATATTCATGGAATAGGCCGAAAACAGGATTTTTTTATTGGACTTAGCAATGATTACAGCAGATACGTCTGTAAAACAATGTAACTACTCAGCAAAACTTACCTCATTTGAACAGTGGGTGCCATTGCGTGACCACCCTCTCGGAGCCTGTCACGGCCTCATTCCAGTGGTTTTGTTGTTGATGGCTGCTTGACTGTTTGCCGAAGCAAACTTCTCCAATATTTTCCCTTTTTCCTCGCCTCTCCGTCATGCGGTACAGAGTGAAAATCACCGCGATGCTGGCAAGCTTCTCGTACGTCACGCGGAACATAAACATCTCATTGAACTCGGCATCAATGACATGTTTCTTGAGCGAGGTTCGGCATACTCGCAAAACTTGGTTGTTATCGCCAATCAGCTTCATTTCGACAGCGATGTCTTGTGGCTTGGAGTTGCTCAGAAGCCCGAGATTGCGGGTTTTGATAACTTCAGTGATCAATTTCCTCGTCAGCGCGCGGTACTCCAGAGAAAGTAGGATTTCCGGCTTGCTATCTTCCGCGGGCGTTTGCCCGCTTTCACCCGTGACAGACGCGATATAGCGGGAATCAATGGAGTAGGTTTCTGGAATGTTCAGATCAAGGGCGATTTTGACCGCTTGAGGACCAAGCTGATTTCTCCAAGATCTACAACTCCCTGTCCAATCAAATGTTTGGACATGGCGCGGTGATCGTACAAGCGAAATCGGAGAGACATCATTTTAATTTTTTCCTTTGGGGTCAAGATCATCGTGAAAGGATCTTTAAATTTCTTGGGTCGCGCGCGGAAGCTTTGTTGGTGAATTGGCAGAAGCATGCAGCTCACTTCC